>JAGKTI010030800.1:0-12295 GCA_018397915.1 Birgus latro
GGGCCCCCACAGTGATAGTATTTAAGGGGTCCTGGGCAGTCACTGGTATGACTTAGTCCATCACAGGAGATACAGACACCAGAAAGGCCAGCCAGTGCACAGTGGCAAAAACAGCTAACATGTCCATACCCCTTGCAGTGGCAGCAGTGCTTTAGGGTTGGCACATACGGCTTCACAGGAAGCGATAGCCATGCTAGTTTAGCAGATTTGGGCAACATTAACTTGTCAAAGATCAGGAACAAGGTTGGAGTCGGGGTCAGAATCCCATCTATCTTTTTCTGAAGGCGCTCAGCCTTCACCACGCCATATGACCGCAGCTCCTCCAACAGTCGCTTTTCTGAGTATCGAGAGAAAACGACTCCTTTACTGTGGTTAAAGGTTCCATGAGGAATGCAGGTAACAGCAGAGCCAGTAACAGAGGTCAGAGTCAGTAGGCGGGAGCTCTCTTCCGGGGAGGACACCTCAGTTAGAATATTCCCATCCCTCTGGGATGAGATCCTGGGCTGTCTTCCAGTGGATGACACAATGGCATGGTGTAACTCGAAGATGTCAATATCCAGGACTGACCCTCCTACGGAGGATTTCAGCTCCAGATATTTCGAGTATGATGCGGGCACCAGCTCTTCTGTGCTCAACCCCAGGGCTGTACCTTCCCAACATGACAGCCTCCCAGTCCCAGCTGAACGCTGAGGCAAAGGAGGATATTCACCAGGGGCCTGGTAAGGCTCTAATGTGGCAATAAGGGAGTTGCCTTGGACAGAACCAGAGTCGTCAATGGAATTTTCTTGGTAACAAGCCATATGCTTTGACAAACACTTCATTCCCCCACCCCTTCGCCCACCATGGAGCCCAACAAGGGGAGGTCATATGCCAGGGTTAACACCACTGGTGACCCCAGTGGTAGTGGGAGAGTGTACGCATGTAACCACTGGGGGACCTTGACAAGGGTGACTCCAGGACGATGGAAGCCACCAGGCCCCCCAGTGCCCGCTTGACCCTAGCCATTGCATGACCAGCTGATTGACCTGGTCGGGCCCAACCAGGCCATCTGTGTAGCCAGAATAAGAGATCAAAGAGGTGTATTGCAGTGCCAACATAACTCAACCTCCAGGACTCCCATCTCCCAGCATTACGGGACGCCACTCACGGCAAACTCGTCGGGAGGCAATAGTCCCACCCTAGATGGCAATTGGTCAGGGCCTAACATCACCAATAGGCCTCCTTCACCAGTGATATAGGGGGTGCTTGGTCCATGAGGCCGACAAATGCCGAACCCTACATGGGTAGGCATGCCTTCCGTGTAGGTGGCATTGCCAGCCACACTTGAAGCCTCGCCACCATGTCAAGGTGACTGCTGCAGCAGGATCATGAACTCCAATATGCCCTTTCCCTCCGTCATGACACCTCACCAGGGTCAGATGATATTCCCTATGCAATGCTTCGGCACCTGAATGATGATGCACTGTCTTTTCACCTCAGCCATTTTATCAGAATCTGGAGGGACTCTTCTCTTCCCACCTCTTGGCATGAAGCTGTTGTCCTGCCATTCCATAAGCCGGGGAAGGCAGGTTACAGTCCCCTCGAGTATCGGCCAATTGCCTTAACATCTTGCTTGTGTAAATTATTTGAGGAAATGGTCAACACACGCCTAATGTATTTCCTAGAAAGGAATGAATGACTCTCTCCATGTTAGTCTGGTTTTCGAAAATGTTGCTTAACAACAGATGCACTCGTCCACCTTCAGGCTGCAGCATGTGATGCTTTTGCTACGCTGCAGCATCTGGTGTGCATTTTCTTTGACCTAGAAAAGGCATATGATACTACATGGCGGTTTGGTATCTTCCAATGACTTCCTCCCTTAGGTTTACGTGGCTGGCTGCCCCTATTTATATTTAATTTCCTGCATGACCGTTCATACAGGGTTAGGGTTGGTGTCACCCTTTCTCCTTTGTACCCTCAGGAGAAAGGGGTGCCTCAAGGAAGTGTCCTCAGTGTGACCCTTTTTGCTATGGCACTGGACAGTATTGTGTCCTCTATACCAGAGGGGGTGTCTGCCTCACTGTATGTCGATGATTTGGCTCTATGATATGCTGCCTCCCGAATGTCCGTGACTGAACGTCACATGCAGCTCGCTCTGGACAGGTCTCTTGGTGGACCACCATGCACAGCTTCTGTTTCTCCCCAACAAAAACGGTGGCCTTGCATTTCCTCTGCTTGAGAAGTGTTCACCCTGATCCAGACCTCAAGTTAAATGGCCAGAGGGTGCAATGTGTGGACGAGACTTGTTTTCGACAGGAGACAAACGTGGTTACCTCATATCCGTTCACTACGGTTATCATGCCTCCGTGCCCTGTCTCTCCTATGGACCCTATCTAACTTGTCTTGGGGAGCTGACAGAACATCCCTGCTCTTACCTTAGTAAGGAGCAAATTGGACTATGGGTGTGTGGTATACTCTTCTGCTACTGAGACGGCTGCAGCCACTAAATTCGGTCCATCATGCTGGGATTTGTCTGTCAACTGGGGCTTTCCAGTCTTCCCTGACTGAAAGTCTGTTGGTTGATGTGAATGAACCACCACTGGATTTCCGCCGGCAGTCCTTAATGGTGCAGTGTTGGCACCGTCTTTACCGTCTTCTGGCCTCTCTGAGTCGTAAAGCTGTCTCCGAGGTCGCTCTTCTCCCTTGCCTGTCTTGGAGTGCTCTTATTATTATGCAGGTGAGGATACTCTGTACAGCTATGTTGGGTCCCTGAACTTGTAGGGGTCATGGGCAATAAGTGTGCTAACTCCTTGGTGAGAGCTGCTGCCTCTCGCCCTTCCTCTCCTCATTACCACGTCCCGTCCGAGGATTTGTATACAGCCACTGTGGAGGCTGTCCGTTTCTGCTGGCAGAGGAGGTGGGATGCAGTAGGGGTGAACAAACTCCACAGCATTCATCAGGACCTGGGCGATTGGGGGTTTGTGGGACTGTCCTGACAGTGGGAAATAGCTTTGGCCCACATCTGGAATGGCCACATGAGGCTGACTTACGGTTTATTAATGGAGAGGGTGCTTGTTATAACTGCCTAGTTTCTCTGACTGTGTGGCATCTTCTCGTGGAATGCCCCAGTCTTGGAAACCTTCATCGGTGGTACCTTTCCGGGTGCCAAGCCTGCAACGGATCGTACCTTCTCTCCTCGGTGCTTGGGGAGGAGGCTTGTGCTGTGGGGGGAGGCACCTTCTCCTTTGTGTTGAATTCTGGCCTTCCCCACAAGCTGTAGAGCTTTACCAGATTTTAGTTTGTGTTTTAATCATAATGTTGTCGTTTAAGCATTATCTTTCCACCATGTTTTAGTTTTGGTTGTTTCGTTTATACTGTTGGTTTGTTTTATACATCGTTTTTCTTTTTGCTTTTTATGGTTTTTATATTTTTTGACTTTGTATTCGGTGGCATATGACCTCTTCTGTTGTGCCGCCATGTCACATTTTCATTCATCAGATTTTAACATTTGAGTTTTTGGTTCTTCTTCGGTTCTCTAATTCCCAAGATCGACCGGGTTCAGAAATGACTTCACGACCACACCATGAACTTCATGATGCTGCATAAGATGTTTAGGCTTTACAAGGATATATCTTAGAAAACAGGGATGCTATGTGCAAGAATTTTCTTGAAGAAGCAAACGAACTCTGCAGTGCTTGTGCTGTCAAAGGAGATAGACGGTAGAGGAAGAAAAAAAAAATGCCTGGGGAAACAGCAGAGGATGAAGGGCTCACAGCAGAAAATGAAATGCTACAGCTGATGAAAGGATGATTGACAAAATACACACAGAAATGGGAGATAGATTCATCAATCTGAACAAACTGGACTACAGTTTTGGCCCTCTCTTGGACATAAAGGAAGTCTTGTCCACAAACAATGATAATAGCTTGAATCAGAGATGCACTCATATGGGAAGCTTTTATGATGCAGACTTGGATGGCCTGGAGCTGTTCAATGAAATTATGGACTGCTGAATGTTACTCAAGACAAGGGCTGATGTTAAGATCTCGACACAAGAGGACCTACTTCGCTCATCGTCCATTATTGTGATGATAATGTATATCCAAATCTGAGAGTTGGTCTTCAGATCTTACTGATAATTGCAACAGCCATTGCCTGTTGTGAAAGGTCTTATAGTAAGTTGAAACTTATCCTGTCCTACCTTCAATCTTCCATGAGACAGGAAAGGTTGTCAGCTTTGGCTTTACATAGTGTGGAGCGGGAGGTTATAGACAGCATATATTTTGATGAAGTTATAGATAAATTGCAGCAGTAAAGGCATGGAGAATCTGTCTTTAAAATTAGTAAATTAAATATGAAGCATTACATCAAAGTATTTCTTTTATTTAGTATACTGAGATGTTAACTTATCAGATTAATATATCCAAAGAATTGCTTAAGTTTTTACAATATTATATTTGCCTCATATTTTTATATAAAATAATTTAGCTTAATTTTCTTATATGCATTCTTGAGTCTGTCATAAGGTAATACTAGGAAATGGACTAATGATAATGCATAAGAGATTATTCATCCAGCCAAGTTAACCAATTATTTAATGTTATCTACATCTTACATTTTTCAGGTTATGATTTAGCTACATCAGTTTGTTTGATACATAAACACATTTAAAAATGCTATTATCATTAAAAAAAAAATACTTTTTTATCTTATGAACAAGTAATGTGACTGCAAGCATGCCCGACCCATATGATTACTGTTTGCTTTATCACATCACATCAATTGCCCACATAAAAGCTGGCCTTATCTTCAAATGTCAAATTCAGTGAGGAATGTGATCCAGGGTACTAGAGTACTGCTAGGCTATTAGATAAAATATCATAAAAGTACCATCATTGGCTTACTGATTTTACTCTTCATCCTCTTCCTATGGCAGGAAATGCAGTTTTTTATATTCTAATACTCAAAAATTCCCAGAGGGCATGTCCCTGGACCCCCTCTAGGGCTCGCACCTTCAGTGCTCGCAACTCACATACATACATATCATGAGGCAGCCAGGAAGGGATGCAAAAACTGACTTTGTCCCAGGGTGCTGAAGTCCCTAGCTGCGCCAATGGAAGTACTTGCCACAGTCGTCTGCTGGTTCCACACTGACGATTGGGACTGGGCTGTTTTTCTCTGTCTTTGCTGAATGTCGGTTTCAGATCAGTTCTGCTTAATGACATCAGAAAAGCAGCCACTGAAACCGACATCTTTATAAGCCTTGGCCAGCTCAGGAATAGTGAGAGGCATTTTTCCTTGTTTTGGAGATCAAATACTGAAGCAAAGTTGGACCTGAAGCCATGGCTAGCCATATATTCTGCGAATAGCTCAGCAGAACTATAAGAACTAGTAAAGTCACATACTTATAGTACTTTGAGCGTGGAGGAAAAGGTCACACAAGTTCCATGTTCTTCCTGTAAAATTAAAAATAAAAATTAAATATCTATGCAGTGCTGCTTCAACAATGCATATGAATGTTATTTCCTTTGCATTTGTTGGGTAGTGACTCAAGGACAGAGAATATTACTATACTATCTATCTATATCTAGACGCCTCAACCCCGTAAGGGGTGGCCACAAACAAATCGCCTCCACGTCACTCTGTCACCCACCATCTGGCTACCCTCCCCTCCAATTCACACACCCCTCTCCCATATACCTCTCTCTCTCCACTGCAGGGGGTCACCTTGACGTGGTGGCGAGGCTTGAAGCGTGGCTGGCAGTGCCATCTACTTTGGAGGCATGCCTACCTCTGTAGGGTTCGGGATTTGTCGACCTCGTGGACCAAGTACTCCCTTCATCACTGATGGAGGAGACCTGCTGGTGATGTTAGTTCCTGCCCATTTGCCATCTAGGGTGGGACTGTTGCCTCCCTACGTGTTTGCCATGTGCTGGGAGATGGGAGTCCTGGGGGTTGAGCACAATGCACCCTGCAGCTAGCAATACACCTCTTTGGTCCCTTATTCTGGCTGGATGGGCGGCCTGGTTGGGCCCGACCAGTTCAATCGGCTGGTCATGTGTTGGCTAAGGTCAAGCAGGCACTGGGGGGCCTGGTGGCTCCTATCATCCTGGAGTCACCCTTGCCCAGGTCCCCCTGTGGTTACCCACGTATACTCTCCTGCTACCTCTGGGGTCGCCAGTGGTGTTGTCCCTGACATATGATTTCCATGGCTCCATGGTGGGTGGTGAGATGGGGGAATGAAGCTGAGGTTGAGGCTCTGCGGAGGAAGTAAACACAAATACTGTTGACGACACTGCACTTGTTCAAGTGCACTCTTCGGACTCTTCCATGATTGCCACTCTGGAGCCATTCCAGACCCATGGGGACTATCCTCCTCTGCCCCGGCGTTCAGCTGGGACTGGGAGGCGGTCACGTCGGGCTGGAGGGGCTCTGGAGTCAGACGTGGTAGAAACCGTGCCAGTTCATTACGCAAAATATCTAGTGCTGAAAACCCCTCTGGGTAGGTCAGTGCTAGATATCGATATATTTGATTTACACCGTGCCATTGTGTCTGCATGCGGGAGGGAGCCCAAGATTTCATAACAGGGGGATCAAAGCCTCCTCACTGCGGTGTCCTCCCCAGAAGAGTGCTCCCGATTACAGGCTCTTACTTCTGTGTCTGGTGTGCAAGTTTCCTGTGCTCCTCATGCTGCCTTTAACAAATGCAAAGGTGTGATTTTTCTCGTGACCTCCTTCGATACCTAGAGGAACCGAGATCTTCTGGTGTTGAATGTTGAGCGACTGCAGAAGAATATCAAAGGAATTCTGACCCCAACACCGACTTTGTTCCTGACATTCAATAGATTAAAGCTACCTACATCTATGAAGCTGGCTTGGCTCTCACTTCCTGTGAAGCCATATGTGCCCACCCCGAGGCGGTGTTCCCACTGTCAGGGATATGGACATGTTAGCAAATTTTGCCATGCACAGGTTGGCCTTCCTGGTGTTTGTGTCTCCTGTGGCAGACCAAGCCATAACAGTGATTGTACAGAACCCTTTAAATGCTATCACTGTGGAGGTCCTCATGCTGTATCTTCTAGAAATTGTCCTCGATATTGCCTGGAAAAGGAGATCTTAATCATCCGTACACAGGAGAGGGTTTCGTTTCCTGAAGCAAAAAGGAGAGCCCAGACTCTCTTCTTTCAGCACGGGATTACTTATGCTTCTGTCCTTTCTGGAACACCAGTGTATCGCCCTGTATCTCAGAGGCAGCCTCGACCCATTCCAGTGCCCATTCCTTCAACTCGTGATTCGCAGGATGCTGTCCCCAAAGTTTGTACTGATTGTGAGAATGATGTTTGCCTGACTGCTACTCCGACTGTTTTCATCCACACTGCGGTGGCTGATGGCTTGCACACTTCTGTGGTGGTGGCAGATGTCCACGTTGACCGGACTCCTTCACCTGCTTACACAGTACGACCGAGGCTCCGTCTGTATCTGGCAAATGTCACCGCTGTTCGTCTGAGTCCTCTGAGCCTGAAGACCGGCCACCTAAGCTCTCTGTTGTCGACCCTTGTGTTGACCCCTCTCCTGTTCCCTCTGCCCCGCAGGCTGAGAATCTAGCCAGGTGACAGCTGAAGCTGATGGTTCACCTCTGGTCCGGTCCACACCTGGGGATGGTGTTGCACAACTTGTTGGTGCTTCAGATCTAAAGCATAGGATGTCCTCCTCAAATGAGTCGAGTCCTGTGGACTCTACTTCTACTTCTGGGGCTTCTGGTGGGGGTACTGGCTGTTCTACACCTTCAAAGGCAGCCCCCAAGCCACCTTCCAAACAAACTAGTATGCCCACTCCAAGGAGTGTTGTAAAACTTACTTCCTCGTCCTCTCGTTTGCCCACGGATGTTCAACAGAGGGTGTGGGTTTCTGGTGCTGGGCAGGCTCCTGCAAAGGGCCTTCATAAGCATCAATCCAAACCCCCTTGCTTGTCAGGTGTACAGTCCCACACTTAATCACCAACCCTCCATCATGGGTTCTATCATCCAGTGGAATTGTCGGGGTTTATGTGCTAACTATGAGGAACTGTGTCATCTTGTTCTCAATTTATTCCTCTGTGCCTGTGCATCCAGGAGACCATGGTAGGTGATGCTGTTCCTTTCGGTCCTTCTGGCTACCATGCTTTTATTCTTGATCCTGTGCCGGGCCAAGGTCATGGAGGTGCTACTATCTTCCTTCACCAGGATATCTCATACAGTCATCTGGACATCTCCACTCCCCTGCTGGATGTTGCTGTCCAGATGTTTTTATGTCGGCAGTATACGGCTTGCAGTCTTTACCTTCCTGATAGTCCTACTGTCGAAAGGGCAGATCTGGAATGCCTTATTCATGGCCTTCCTTCTCCCTTTCCATTCCTAGGAGATATGAATGGTCACCATCCACTATAGGGAAACAGTAAGGCCAACCCTCGGGGTGTCATGCTGGCCTCTTTAGTGGAAGATGAGGAGCTGGGCATTTTCAACTCTGATAAAATGACTTATTTCCATAGCCAGACTGGAACTTTTACTGCCATTGGTGTCCTTATATTCAGCTTATATTGTTATAGATTTTACCTGGGATGTGTTACGAGGCCTTTATGGCAGCGACCACTTTCAGTTATTGTTAACCGCAAGTGCAGGTGGACCTCAGCCACGTCTTCCTCGCTGGCGTCTGGATAAGGCTGACTGGCTACGTTTCAGAGAATTAAGTTCCATTTCCCTTTCTGTCAATGAGTTTGGCTGTCTTACTGAGGCGGTGTCATTTGTCACGGACGTGTTGCACTCAGCAGCTCTATTATCTATTCCAAGAATGAAGTGTCAGTTTCCTAAATGTCCTGTTCCTTGGTGGAACTCTGAGTGCAATTCTGCTGCAAAAGCTAAACGATTCGCCTTCTCTCGACTTTGTCGTCATCATGCGAACCCTCACAATTTGGTGATGTATAAGAAGGCACGAGCTCATATGAAGCCGGTTTTACAGGAGGCCAGGCGTTCATCCTGGAAAGGTTACGTTTCCTCCATCAGTTCGAGGACTTCCCTCACTCAGGTGTGGAACTGGGTAAGGAAAATTTCAGGAAAATTTGCTCTTCCCTCCCCTCCTGTTCTGTTTGCAGCAGGTGGAACTGTGGCTGATACCCTTGCTGTTGCATAATTGCTAGTTGATCATTTTGCCAATGTGTCACAGAAGAATACAGATTCGCCTTCAGCTTGCCACCATCGGTGCCTAGAGTATCATGGTCTCAGTTTTGGCTCTTCTGGGGGTTAGCCTTACAATGTTCTATTTTCAGTTGCTGAACTCCAGGCGGCTGTCGCAGTGCCGTGATTCCCCTCCTGGTTATGATAATATTCCTTATGGCTTTTTACATCACCTGTCTGATGAGTCCCTTTTGTTTTTGCTTTCATTATTTAATAGATCTGGTGTTCTGGAGAGTTTCTGGCTTCTTGAGGTGAGGTGTTGCTGTGGTTATCCCCATCCTCAAACCAGATAAGGACCACCTACAGGTGACGAATTATCGGTCTATTTCTCTGACGTCTTGTCTATGTAAAGTTCTGGAAAAGATGGTTAATGTTAGGCTTGTGTGGTTTTTAGAGAGAGGTGACTTCTTATCCCCTGCCCAATATGGTTTTCGAAAAATGTGATCAACCTCTGATTCACTACTGTCCTTGAAATCTTGTGTGTGTGAGGCTTTCTCCACTAACCAACACCAGGTTACGGTCTTCTTTGATCTGGAGAAGGCATATGACACTGCCTGGCATCGTGACATTTTAATTTCTCTTCATGAATTTGGTCTTCGTGGGTGCTTGCCTATTTTTATTAAGCAGTTTTTATCTATTCGTTTTTTAAGAGTCAGAATGGGAGGGGTGCTTTCTAATGTCCATGCACTTGAAGATGGAATACCACAGGGGAGTATCCTTATTGTTACTTTCTTTGCTGTAGCCACCAGCAGCATACTTACTGTACTTGCTGATGGTGTACGAGGCTCAATAGTTATCGATGACCTTCACTGCATCTTGAATGTCTCTGATAGAGAGGAAGTTGCAGCTGGCACTTAATAGAATTTCTGACTGGGCAGAGTCTTTTGGCTGCTGCTTTTTTTAAACAGTGGAAATGCATTTTTGTCATCTTCGGGGGGGTTTACCCAGACTCTGACTTCTCTCTCTGTAGTCGAAGAATATCCTGTGTGGAAGAGACGTGGTTTCTGGATCTTCTGTTTGATAGAC
The DNA here is from genome assembly GCA_018397915.1 of Birgus latro. Lineage (NCBI taxonomy): Eukaryota > Metazoa > Arthropoda > Malacostraca > Decapoda > Coenobitidae > Birgus > Birgus latro. Next base: position 10,214 of record JAGKTI010030800.1, read on the forward strand.
GAGTAACCTGGGTTCCTCATATTCGTTCTCTTAAGGTGGCTTGTCTTAAGCTTTGAGTCTTCTGAGGGTTTTGGCTCATACCTCTTGGGGTGCTGACTGTCAGACCCTCCTCCTCTTGCATAGGTCTCTTATTCTTCCTAAACTTGAATATGGGTGTGAGGTCTACTCAGCAACAGATGCCCATCTCCGGTTGTTAAATTCTGTACATCATGCTGGTGTACGTCTAGTAACCGGGACATTCAGGTCACACCCCGTTTTCAAATTTCTTGGTGGATGCTGGTGTGCTTCCTTTGAATTTACAACACCAGAATGTTGGTATAGTCTTCACCGCATTCCAGACTCATTTCCTTGTACCATCTGCTCCTAGGATTTAAGATCTAAGATCTAGTGTTTATGACACCCGTCCTAGTTCTCCAAAACCCTTTGGTTATTGAGTCCAACCTGTAATGTTAGACCTCTGTTCCGAGACTGGCAGTTTGTACACATCGGATCCCGAGGGTGGGTTTTTGGCTACTCACTCGTGTGGTAGGTCCGTTGTTAGTAAAAAGGGCTCACCTCCCTCTCAAGTGTCCCTTCTCTCTTTTTAGAACATGCCTCCACTCATGAGGGTTCTGTCCCCGTCTATACGGACGGGTCTAAGACTGACATTGGAGTAGGCTTTGGCGTTGTCTTCCTTTTCTTTAGTAGGGGCGGTAGCCTTCCTTGTATTGCTTCAGTATATACTGCGGAACTGACTGCGATGTTATATGCTCTCCAAATCATTTTTACTCTCCCCCAATCTGTTTTTGTGATTTTTAGTGACTCCCGTAGTGCTCTCTCTGCACTGGAGTCTTTTAATGCATCTCATCCACTGGTTTTATAAATTTTAGAGTGACTCTTTTCTTGGCCGTCGTGGCCGTTATGTAAACTTCTGTTGGGTTCCCGCACATGTTGGTGTAGCGGGCAATGAGAGGGCAGACACATCAACTAAAGCTGAGTTTTCTCGACGACCCCATACCAAATATCCGATTCCCGCATGCAATATGACACCTTCCCTGAAGTAGGTGATTCATACATGTTGTCAGAGACAGAGAGATGATGTTGTTAAAAATAATTTAATAGAAACTTTTCAGGGAGTGGTTGCGCCAAGGGTTTTCCCCTCCATGCTTTGGCGTTTGGGGGTGGCTCTTGCCTAGCATCGCATTGGGCACTCTCGGCTTACACATGGATTCCCGATGAGTGGTGGTGTAATGCCATTTTTTTTACATATAAGATAAGTAGTATAAGAGTAATTTAAGTTAGTATAAGTATAGGTTAAGTATATAATATATGTGATTTACATTAGGTTATGTAAGTGATAAGTGTATATTCTGGACCGTGTTGAAATGTAAAGTGTGAAGTGGACTTTGTAAATCATATTTTGGGCTTGATTTTACTAGTGAAAGCAACTGGACAGGACGGGCCGGCATCTGGCCTCAGTTGAACCGCATAGAGAGTTAATTTGGTGCTTATATTGGCGAGTAGTCATATTTATACCTAGAATTCAGAATTTTTGTACTTAGGCTAGTGTTTGCTGTATTGTTCTACTGAATAACGTTGTTTAAGAACTTAAGTAAAGCCAGACTATTGATGATTGTCATAGATGACCGCGAAAATTAATTCATTTAGTATAGACATCAGTGGTTACATCATGTGGGGGCGCAGCGAACTAAACAGAGAGGGAAATTGTATCAAACCGTGATTTCAGGCATCGTATGTTAAATTGTTAAACCTAATCTAATGCCACAAAATTTAACTCATCATAAGTAATATTTTTATAGGTAGAGTAATGCGTACGTGTTTAATGCAAATTCTTGTGCGATGTTATAACCTGGTGACTGTAACGTAACTGTTTGTAGTTAGAGCCAGACAGTGCGATTGGAGCGGGTGATCGCGGGGGCGGGCTTTAGCGTGCCCAGGAAGCGTCATTCTCCAGAAAGACTTCATTGGGTGTGGGCGTTTCAGGTAAAGCTCCGAGAATTATACAGTATTTTTCCCTTATACGTCATCATAATTAGTTGTTGATATAACCATAATTAAAGTAAGATATCTGAGCATATTATC
>JAGKTI010030801.1:0-12295 GCA_018397915.1 Birgus latro
CCTTTCCTTCTTGCTGGAAGTTTGCTGTCATTCAGCCAGTCCCAAAGAAGGGTGACCATTCCCAACCCTCTAACTATCGTCCAATTGCTTTAACATCCTGTGTCTCAAAAGTTTTCGAGTCAATTCTTAACAGAAAAATTTTAAAGCATCTTTCCTGTCACAACCTTCTTTCTGATCGTCAGTATGGGTTCCGTCAGGGATGCTCCACTGGCGATCTTCTCACCTACCTTTCAGACTCTTGGTCATCCTCCTTTCGGAACTTTGGCGAAAGCTTTGTCTTTGCACTTGACATCTCAAAGGCTTTCGATCGAGTCTGGCATAAATCTTTAATTTCCAAACTGCCCTCCTACGGTTTCTATCCTTCTATCTGTGCCTTCATCTCTAGCTTCCTTTCTGGTCGTTCTATAGCCGCTATTGTAAACGGCCATCGTTCCTCTCCTAGACCTATCAACAGTGGTGTTCCTCAGGGCTCTGTCCTACCTACTCTCTTCCTTTTATTCATCAGTGACCTTCTAAGCTGTACATCTAACCCTATCCACTCATATGCTGATGATTCCACCCTTCACCTTTCCATTCGGTTCCTGCAATGTCCATCTCAGCAGTTACTTCAACAAAAAAGGGATGAGTCTATGGCACACCTAATGTCTGACTTGGCTCGTATATCTGATTGGGGTAAAAATAATCTTGTTATTTTTAATGCATCAAAAACTCAGTTCTTACACTTATCAACTCGACAAAATCTTCCTCAGGAGTACCCACTAATGTTTAATAATGAACAGTTATGTCCTGCATCATCCTTGAACATGCTTGGGGTTTCATTCTCTCGGGATTTGTCTTGGAAAGAACGTATTACATCTCTTGTGAAATCTGCTTCCAAGAGATTAGGTGTGCTAAGCCGATTCCGAACTTTCTTTACCCCTGCACAGTTGTTGACCTTGTACAAAGGTTTTATTCGCCCGTGTATGGAGTACAACTGTCATGTGTGGGGAGGCTCCCCACATGCAGCTCTTCTCAATAGGGTGGAGTCAAAGGCTTTTCGTCTCATTAACTCTCCTCCTCTTACTGATTCCCTTCAACCTTTGTCTCTTCGCCGCACTGTTGCATCTTTATCTCTCTTCTATCGCTACTTCAATGGTCACTGTTCCTCTGAACTGTCTGCTTGCATCCCTCCACCTCTACGACGGGCACGTAGTACCCGTCTAGCAACAAACTCTCATCCCTTTTCTGTCCATCTCTCTAATGCAAGAGTTAACCGTTACTCCTAGTCCTTCATTTATGCAACTGGTCAACTCTGGAACTGTCTTCCTCTGTCTGTATTTCCTACTTCCTATGATCTCCAGTCTTTCAAACGCAGTGTGTCCAGGCATCTCGAATTGAACGGATCTTGAATTTGGCTTTCTTTTGTATTATTTTTGCTTTTTCTTGGAAGGAACAGTATGCAGGCCTGTGGCCTTTGGTTCCTTCTTCTTTGCATTAAAAAAAAAAAATAAACTTACCACAGCAAAGCACTGTCAGCTACAAGGGAACCGGCTTACTGCATGGGACGGTCCTACAGGGATGGTTGCTCGCTTGTCGTTGATCGGCCTGCTCAGCCAAACAACTAGTAGGGTTTGTCAACAGCAAGAACAACCCATGCTTAGATAACTGCGTGTGTGGGGGGGGAGATGGAGTGAAATAGGGAAGTCTCTACTCACATGATGTAGTGCCGCCCGCTGCTTCCTACACCATTATCATTCTCATTCTGTCTACCCTCCTCTTGTCCTATTTCTTCTATCTTTTTTGTCACTTTTTATTATTATTCTTTCCTTTTCAAATAGCTTTACATTGAGTGACAAGCCTAAAGGTTTCCTGTAAGTCAGGAAACCATTTATAACACTGGGTGGTAACCATATAATCAATCCACTCATGTTCTGTATGTGTCAACAAATCAGTTGGCGGAGGATTAATGCCCCTCCCCATAAAACAACTACAGTAGCTAACTCAAGAGTCAAACGGCCACCCCTTACGGGATTATGGTGTCTGGCTGTAGATAGATAGATTCTTGCTATGAATTTTCCATTGCAAATATTTCATTTGATACCAAAATAGTGGGGGGGGCTGGCAGGCAATTTCACTAGCTCCTAACTCCAGGGTAGTGCTTGTTATACAAGCTGCCCATTATCTCAGCCACTTGTGCAACCACCTGATGGCCTTCCTGGGAGTTAACATGACCAAGGACTCAGTACATGCTCTTACTTGGTGTGGTTAGGTTTGAGCAAGTTAATTTGGGTTAAGTTAATAAGAAGAAATTAGGTTAGTTTGGTTTGGTTGTGTTAAGATGGAGACTTTTCAGGGCTATTAAGCTTGTCAGAGAAGACGTTACTCTGTTATCAAAAGAACATTACTCAGTTCGGACAAAAATCACCATCAAAACTAATTGAATTCCATCAAAATCTATGAAATAATCATACAGTTCATGTAAAAAACCATTATGGACAACTTGTACAAATTTACCACTCCTGGGAGGAGGGGAAGCTACTTCTCCAGCACTTAGCTTCATCTTTTACCTTATCTACGTTGATTTGCCATTGGTAGTCTGTATGAGTGACTTGTTATTATTTCCATGGCATTGTTTTTGTTCTAGATTTATTGATTTGCTGATATGCTCCACAGGCAGGATTGGATGATGCAGAGAAGGATAGATTTTAGGATGATTTAATACGTGTAGTAGGTGGTATGGGCGATGATGAGGTAGTGGTTCTGGGAGGGGATTTAAGTGGTCACGTGGGTGAAGCAGCTCAAGGTTATGAACGAGTCTTTGGGGGACGTGCATATGGTGTGAGGAGTGTGGAAGGGGAAAGAATACTCGACTTGGGGAGGCTATGGACATGATTGTGTGCAACATACATTTTAGAAAAAGAGTGAGTCATTTGATTACGTACGAGTCTGGGGGAAGTAGCAGTCAGATAGATTATTTTCTGGTCAGGAGGGTTGATAGGAAGTTAGTGAGGGATGTTAAAGTTATAGGAAGCGAGGAGTGTGTGCAGCAGCACAAACTGTTGATTTGTGACATGGTGCTTAAAGAACGAGTGATGAGAAGGAGGACGTATGTACCTAGGAGAAAAATATGGAAGCTGGGAAACCAATCAGTAAGGGATGCCCTTTATAGTGAGATGAGGAGAGTGGTGGCTGAACAGGGAGCCGTAGATAGAGGCATTAATGAACAGTATAGAGCCCTTAAGAACAACGTTTTGAGAGTTACCGATGCAATATGCGGTTGGACAAGAGGCCCACCAAGACATAAAGTAACTTGGTGGTGGGATGAGGGTGTAGAAGCCGCAGTTAAGGAGAAAAGAAGGCTTTTCCGGGAATGGAAAAAGGGTGGTAGCAGAGAGGAGGAATACTTGGCTCCCAAGCATAGGGCTAGAAGAGAGGTATACAGGGCGCAGTCTGAGTCACAGAGACTTTTACTTGATAATCTAAATCATGGGGAAAGGGAAAATACAATTTTTAGGGTGGCAAATCAGGTGAAGAGGGATAATCGGGACATTGTAGGTGAGCGGTGTGTGAAGAATGATGAAGGAAGGATAGTGGTGAACAGTGGGGATATTAAAGATGCATGGAGAGAGCAATTATAGCCAGTTGTTGAATGAGGAGTTTGACTGGGTTAGGGAAGGTTTGGAGCCAGCAGATCCAGTGTTTGGCCCTTGGCCTTTGATTGGCGCTGCTACTGTGAGTGAGGCAATAGGCAGGATGCGGGTGGGGAAGGCGGCAGGTGTGTCTGAGTTGACTGCTGAAATGTTGAAAGCCTCAGGAGATACTGGGGTGAGGTTAGTCACTGACCTGATAAATATGATTATATATGAGTGTGTTGTCCCAGATGATTGGCTGAAGAGTGTACAGTAATTGTAAATATGTACAAAGGGAAGGGTGATGCCCTGGAAAGGGGAAATTACAGAGGTATAAAGCTCTTAGATCAGATAATGAAAGTAATGGTGAGAGTTCTAGAAGGTATGATTAGAGAAAGAGTGAATATTGATGAGGTGCAGTTTGGGTTTATGCCAGGCAGGGGGACCACTGATGCCATATTCATTGTTCAGCAGCTTCAGGAAAAATATATTGGAAAGAAAAGGGAATTGTATTTTGTTTTTGTTGATTTGGAAAAGGCCTTTGACAAAGTCCTTAGAGAGGTGGTGAAGTGGGCAATGAGAAAGCTAGGGTTGGAAGAGTGGCTGGTTAGGGTGGTTATGGCCATGTACATGTTTGCTCACATCCAGGTAAGAGTGAATGGAGTTTTGAGTGATGAGTTTTCCGTGAATGTTGGTGTGCATCAGGGGTCAGTTTTGAGTCCCTTGTTGTTTATCATGGTACTTGAAGCCCTCTCACGTGACTTCAGAGATGGACTGCCGTGGGAGATGTTGTATGCTGATGATTTGGTGTTGATTGCAGAGAATGAAAAGGAGGCGGAGGAAAGATTTAAGAAATGGAGAGATGGTATGGGGCACAAGGGCTTAAGGGTAAATGCAGATAAAACAAAAGTGATGATATCTAGGGTTGGTGGTGGTACAATCATAGGAGAGGGAGAGTGGCCATGTGCAGTTTGCTACAAAGGTGTGGGAAGTAATTCCATCTTGTGCAGTGTTTGTGATAAATGGGTGCACAAGAGATGTAGTGGTATTAGAGGTAGACTGCGAGATAATGCTGATTTTTATGTGTGCAGTGTGTCGGGGAGAGCAGGTGGAGATTGTTAGGCGTGAAAGGATTGAACTTGCTAGTGATTCTCTTGAGCGTGTGGAAGAGTTTTGTTATTTAGGAGACGTTATGTGCCGGAGGTGGGGCTGTAGCTAGCTCGGTTGCTAGGGTGAGAAGTGGTTGGAAGAAGTTCAGGGAGCTGTTGCCTCACCTGACATTGAGAGGACTCTCCTTACGTGCTAAGGGGTCTTTGTATGCAGCATGTGTTAGGAGTGTGATGCTGTATGGTAGTGAGACCTGGGCAGTAAAGGAAGAGGATATTCGCAGGCTTAAACGTACAGAAATGACAATGATTAGGTGGATGTGCAGTACGTCCCTGCATGCAAGGCCTGGGGGGGCTGGGTTTACATTGGAAGAGTTGAGAGGTAGGATGGGACTGGAGTGTATTGGTATTGTGATGAGGAGAGGTAGGCTGATGTGGTTTGAACATGTGGAGAGGATGGGGGATGATAATTGGGTACAGAGGGTGAGAAGTGTTAATGTTGGGGGAGGGGTTGGGAGGGGTAGACGAAGAAAGACATGGGACGAGGTTGTTAAGTGTGACCTCAGGGTTAAGGGATTGAACAGGGAGGCTGCCAAAGATCGAGCAGCATGGAGAGCCACCATTAGGTGACCAAGGCCGAGGCATGCAAGCATGTTGGAGCCTTTAAAAACAAAACAAAATCTTTGATGTTCACTCTCAGCATGCCCATACTTCAGAAATCAACAGTTGTTGTCTTCCCATGGTTTACTATTCTCACTATGTACATCCACCCACCACCATCCTGTCTATTCCTCACCAACCATCCCACTCATTTTTTAGCCTAACAGTGTGTAAGACAGCTCTGTGCCATACATGCTTACACTGCCCCATAACAAAGTCCATCACCACAGGGTGTGCTTAGCATCTCTCATCCTGACCTGTCATTCTTCACTTTTCCAGCTGATTCTGCCCATCCTTATCTGTTTCTGCCTGACCTGCCATCACCACACCCTGCTAATCCATACATACCATACTCTGCCTCACTTTTACATCCTTTTATCCTACTATATTTATCTTAACCTCTCCTTCCTTGTCGTAATACCTTCCTATGTTCGTAAAATTGTCATTCATACAATGCTAACCTCACCCTTCCATTTAGCTTGCTACCTCTATAACCTTACTTCACCATACCTCATCAACTCAGGTATCTTACCCAGTATCACCACTAGATCCCACACATCTGCAGCACCTCAACTGCCCTCTTAACCCAGTCTGCATACTGGTAACCTTCATAAGTTAGTAAGCCTTTTCCAGTTTTTTTCAGTATGCAATAGCTACCGTATAACCTTTACAATGTACTTAACCAAACCTTCCTAATAGTATTCAGCCCACCAGGTTCCTAACCTATCCACAGAATTTGCAGTTTTGTTGTGACACCAGTGCCAGTTAATTTGATTAAATCTATTTGTTGGACAGTTCTGTTTACATACAGTAAGGTATAAGCACAGTTGAATATGCAGAGAGACATTAGTACTGGTGACAGTACTGTACTACTGTACATTTTGGTTACAGTAGCTAGTGTACTTTGCTTACTGGTACTGGTTATTGATGCAAGCAAGTTTTGACTAAACAGAAATGGCATAGGAGTGCAATGTATTCTTATCACTGTTTTCCTCCTTGCAGTTCGAAGAGGAAGAACCTGAAGAGCCTAAGCAGAAAAAAATGAAACCCTCCTCATCTGGAAGCGGTCTCTTTTCCTTGCTTCCAGATCCAAAACATTTGACTGCCAAAGAAACTAAGCGTTCCCTTATACCAAATATACTTACCAAAAAGCCAGCACCAGAACATAAATCAAATAAAAAACAGAAGAGAGAAATTAAAGATAATGTTGATGCAGACATATCTGATGAAGAAGATAATACTGGGCTCTCAGATTTCTTCTCACTTTCAGAACCTACTTTTGATATTTCACAACATCCACCACAGTATTACCAAGTTCAGCCAGAAGTACTAAATAATGAGAAGCAGAAAGCAGTTCAAGGATCAAAAAGTCAGCCTAGCACCATGCTAAATACTGAGGAGCAGGAAGCTGTTGGAGTATTGGAAAGTCATCCTAGCATAGTCTTAAATAATGAACAGCAGGAAGCAGTTGGAGCATCAGAAAACCAGCCTAACATTGATGCAGAGGCAATGGTTCGATTGGCTGGGAAGAGGCGAGGAAAGGAAGAAGTTATTAACTTCATTGATGTTAGTGCAGATGATGCGTTGCTCACACGTCAAGAGTGGATGACAAAAGCACTGACTGAGGAGAAACCTACTCACGGATTCAGCAAAAAGAGGGAAGGTCTTCCATCTCAGAAACAAAAGCAGAAACACCAGATCACCTATCTTGCTCACCAAGCTAAGGAACGAGAGCTGGAACTCAAGAATAACTGGGCACAAAATAGAATGACTAAAATGCAAACACAGGCTAAATATGGATTTTAATTTATCACTTCATGACTGGTGCCTGGTTTGTTTCATTTGCAGGGTAGGGCTGCATACATTTACAGTACAATTCCTTCTACAGTGTGATCATTATCATCCTATATTATCTTCTCTTGTACAGTACATACATACAGTAATACATAGTATGAGTTATGATCCACAATGGACAGACATTAATAACTTAGTAACTGTTAACAGGGTATCCTGTTAAAAAAAGAAAAAAAAAATGCATTGATTCACTCTTTCAAGACTTGAAATTTGCCACTTTATCTTGCAAGCTATACCATCCAGAATGAGTTGCTTCAGTATACAGTGGAATCATTACCATTTTCCATACAGTAGTAATTGATATACCTGATGTAAATTTTAAGCAAGTTATTTTTTATAAATATCAGTGTGGGTGTGTTTTTTTTTTTATGTGTCCATTTCTCGGCATAGGCTTCACAGCCTGCTCCCAAGCCCCAGTATTCCTCCTACAGACCATGCACCTCTACATGTCACCACTTCAGCACTAACACCCACCATCCATATTGAATACATGCTAGGGCTGTCTCATACAGGACTGGTGTATTGGTATTAGTGGGGGTATTTTTATGACATGTCGACGGGTCTACTGGTAGATCAGTAATGTCTGATTTTATGAAATTCAATACCTTACACTGTTCCCTGCCCCAGTGGGGATTTGAACCTGGGTCCTGTGGGACCGCAGGCCACCTCTCTACTGATTGAGCCACCGCCTTCCCCCAGTTGTAATGTTGCTATTAAATATTGTTTGGTGGATATGTAATGGAATTACTGTATGCTCAATTGTGTTTGTTCATACTTTGTAACTTGATACTTTATAGATAAATATTATATACTTTGTCAGTAATAAACAACAGAACAGAAGAAAACAACATAAGTATTCTTTAATTACTTCTTATTTGGTGTGGTGGCCATAACACTTATTATATTGAACCTATGTTCATTATACAGGTATACGAAGTTGTTTGCTAGGGGCAAGGTGGCCAAAGTTCAGTTTATCAAGGTTCAGTATAGAGAGGGTGTACTGTACAGTCAAAGACAAGTCGTGTTATGAAATTTGGTGAAAACATCTGCTGAAAAGCTCAAGTTTTGGCATGCTCTGCTTTGTGTTATGGATGGTTGGTAGCATTGACATGAGTTGCCATTTGCTCCAGGTGACAAGCCTGTGGGTGCGAGCGAATTTTTAATACCTAAGCGAAATAAATCTATATGTTATGTTTTTTCCAACTGCTGCTTTGTATATATACAGTACTCCCCTGCCAACCATGGGGGTTAGGTTCCTGAAAACCTCCGCGGTTGGGAAAACCATGGTTGGAGAAGTTAACTTTATATGGGGAAACTTGGCTGAAGGTAAAAAGGGTATGACATGGAAAATATATACTATTTTTCTGGTCCTTATTGCACAATATTACTTTGTACCAAATGTAATCATAAACAAGTAAACAAAAGTATGGTAGAAAGTGATTTACTGTACAGCTTTAGAATTACTGTATGGTTATCAGCTGGCTAGAGTGCCATGCTGGTGGAAAGCTGGGGAGCATTGTCAGTTGACTTGGGATGATGGCTTGAAGTAGCACAGGGTAAGCATATGCTTTAGGCAGTAGAAGCACCTAACCAAATCAGTTCTTTTTCTTCCTGATAGTCTGTTATATTTTTCTGATCATTCTGAGTGTGTTTAAATACTTGGGTAGTGTGATGAGTAAGGATGGAAGTTTAGAGGGTGAAGTGCTCGAAAAGGTACAACATGGAAGAAAGGTTGCTGGTTCTTTGAAAGCAGTGATAAGGAACAGAGAAGTGAGCATTGAAGTAAAAAAGTCACTGTACGACTATTGTGATACCAACTCTAACATATGGAAGTTAAGCTTGGACCTTGTTGGAAGGACACAAGTCAAGAGTGAGAGCAGTGGAAATGAGTTATTTGAGAGGTGCATGTGGAGTTACATGGAGAGACAGACTGACAATGAGGAAGCACTGTGGTGTGGATGTGGATATGCTAGAAAGCGTAATGAGAAATACACTGAGGTGGTTAGGCCATGTGGAGAGGATGGAGAGTGAGAGCCTAATAAGGAGAGTGTATACGAGTGAGGTGGAGGGGGGTGGGAAACGGAGGGGGAGCCCAGTGATAAGATGGAGGGATGGAGTGGAGAGGTATATGAGAGAGGGGGGTATGAGCTGGGAGCAAAGCAGTGAAGTTGCATTGGACAGGGTGACATGGAGGTGATTTGTTTGTGGCCACCCCTTACGAGATTGAGGCGTCTGGCAATAGATAGATCTAGTAGATAGATTTCTGCGGTGGTAAATAAACGTTTCTTGTTAAATTTATTTCTCAACTGTTTTTAGCTGTTCTGCTGTGGCAACTTGTTTGATTCGTCAGCTCAATGGAAGGAACTGTCCTAACCTTAGTGTTTAACTAAACCTAACCTACTGAAGCTAGCTGAATTGTACCTAATAATTTAACCCAACCTAAACTACAGTTGGGAAATTGGGAAGCAAAATCCACCTTTGAGTACACTAAGTCTTTCATTACATTGGAAACAGGCAATCATATGTACGGCTTAAGGACCGTGATGATAATAACAGGAAATTTTTCAGCCGGAAAAGGTAATTTACCAACCTTGAAAATAGAAAAATACAGAAAACTAACTGGAGGAATATGAAGTGAATTGGTATGGTCTTTCTGTTCCTTAAAGTAAAGGGTACATTTTTACTTAGCACAGGATTGATGGTTGCTTCATTTTGTTCTGGATATCTTTCTGCAGTTGTTTGCATGAAACCAATAATGTGTCCAGTCCATGTTTGAATTTTGGACTCCGCTTCATGAAGGGATCTACGTCAATAAAGAAATCAGCAAGACTGTTGGCCATGAGTAACCTTTTGCTAAGGTTAGCAAGAGTCATTTAGTTACTCTCCTCGCTGTTATCCCCATCTTCATTAGACTTTATGTTTTGGGCTCAAGATGACAACGGGACAAGTGATAAACTGAGAAAGAGATATACTGTAACAGCAGACCTATCAGTCTGCTCCCAATAACAACACAGACTGAACTGGAAGATGTAAAAGCTGCTAGCATGGGAGAATATTGCGCCACTGCAAACCATGGCGTATGTGAACCAAGGCCCCTTGGTCAGTGATTTGGTATACAGTACAAATATAATACCATGCATAAATAGAATTCCGCAGTTGGTGAACCCCGTGGTTGGCAGGGGATTACTGTATACTGGTATAGTCATGCGATGCTTATTATCCACAATATGTTCTGAAAAATAAGACGTTAAGCAACCACTGCAACTTCTCCACTGTATACTGTGTATTGTGCTCTATATAGAGGTATATGGTAAATACTGTACTGTATATTACTTTTAAAGTACAGTACGGTCATAACCTGATATCCAGCGCATTGCTAACTGATGATTCGCTAGACTGAACAAAAGAAATGAGGCAACATTCCCACAATATGAACAGCCATCAGTTCGCTAGTCCGAACACTCTGCCCCTTTCTAGGTTTGAAACAAGCGTGTCTGAATGGGATTTGGTGGTGCCCACGGCTCTTCCTGTCCTCCCTCCATCCCCTCTCTTCTCCCACCATCCCTCCTCCATCCTCCACCACACTCAGCACTGCCAGGTGTGTCTCCCTCCCTGTCCTCCCTCATCCCCAGTTGTCTCCCTCCCCATCCCCCCACCCTCCCCCACCCCCACTTTCTCTCATGTGTGTGTGTGTGTGTGTTTTCTTACCTAATTGTATCTTTACAGGAATGAGTCAAGCTTGTACTGTCCCGTGTTTTGAACCATTTTTATCATACATGTCTTTAAATTTACGAATTGTTTTGGCACACACTATTTCATTCAGTAGTGCATTCCACTGATCAACTGCTCTGTTTGGGAAACTGAATTTCTTTACATCTTTATCACCTCTCTTTTTGTACAGGTTTCTACAGTGTCCTCTTAATGTTGCTTCCCATAGGTTATATACTCATTTACATCTATTTTTTTCTTTTCCTGTTGTGTGTGTGTGTGTGTATATGTGTGTGAGAGAGAGAGAGATAGAGAGAGATGGTGGGTAGTAGGGCAGTTTGGCTGGCTTGTCTCCCTCCCAGTCCCCCCACCCTCTCCCATGCCTGCTTGTCTCCCTCCCTGTCCCCTCTCCCTCCCCTACCCTGCTTGTCTCCCTCTCTCTCCTTCTGCCCTCCCCCACTCCAGCTTGTCTCCCCTCCATCCCCTCACCCTTCCTCACCCCCGTTTGTCTCCCTCCCTGACCCTCACCTGCCTGACCCCCTCCTCCACTCGCCCACTCTCACTGCGTCTGTTGGCCCAAATACCTTCCTGCATGTGATTTTTGATTACTCATTTTTTGGCTATAGCATTGTTTATAGGGATAATAACATTACCTATGATGTTTCTGTGTCAGTCTCTTTTGATTAAGTAATGTATATAAGAGTTTGGGTTTGGACCTGGAATGCATCTCTTGCGTTTCTTCAGTATCTTATGGGGAAAATTGCTTCAGTATCCAACATACTCACTGACAGAACACTCCCACAGGTACACAACATTGTTGGACATCGGGGTAGGCCTGTACCATATAAAAAGCCCAATTTAAGACAATACAGTAAGACCTCACTACAACAGACTAAGTGGGGCCCAAGCTATTCCAAAAAAAGTGAAATTCCGATAAAAGCGACATCTGGACTTCCCCTTGCTAATCCGGACTTTTTCCGATATATCAGACACTAAAGCAAGCTCGCCCCGAATATGTGGGTTTCATTCCAACCATGGCGCGTTCGGCTCAAAACCGCGTAAGTCTGAACTACTCCTTACTTTGCTCCCTAGACTGCCAAAATGTGGTGTTTTGCTGTTATCTGTCATTGGTAATCAATATGAAGCACTTCAAGTGGTTAGAAGGTTTATTTAATGTTATAACTTACAAATACAGTATCACACAGCAAAACTTCAACGTACAAATATGTAAACACAAGGCGAATTGACTTGACAGCGAATTGTCCGGAAACCGATCGACGTTGGAATGTTGCCATGTGTTTTCGTATTTGTATGTTGAAGTTTTGCAGTGCAGTACTGTATTTGTAAGTTACAACATTA
>JAGKTI010030802.1:0-12295 GCA_018397915.1 Birgus latro
CTTGACTGAGCCAATTTCTGACAATTTTTGCCAGCAAACTTCTCTATCTCATCTCTCCACCTCCTGTCTGGCCTTTTTCTGCTACGCTTACAATCTCTCGGAGTCCAGTCATTAAGCCTCTTGCTCCGTCGGTTATTCCTACTTCTCGCTACATGACCTGCTCACCTCCATTTCTGTTCTTTTTTAACTCCTATAATGGCTTTGACTTACGAGTAAGTCTGCTCTCTCACTCAAGTCAATCTTTTCCTGTCTTTTAAAGATATTCCTAACACTGGCCTATTCACTGCTCTTTGAGAAAGGATTAGTTTATTTTCCATTCATTTTGTCAGTTTCCAGGTCTCATTACCACGCGTCATACGTGGAATTATACATTCGTTATGGTATATACATTTCCTTTCATACATATAGGCAAGGTACTTTTCAGATGTCTCTGTGCTTACCGAAACCTTCCATCCTATTGTAGTGCGTCTTTATTAATTCGTTATCATGGTCTTTCGTTAGTTATAATATTTCCCCCAAGTAGGCTAATTGTACTCGTCAGCTTCAAGAATTTCTTTGCTTGTTCTGATGACGCTCTTTGGTGTAGTTGAAATGAACATTAGTTTTACTTCGGTTCATCTTTAGCCCTACCTTGACACTTTCTCTCTGTTTAGGTCATGTAACATTTCTTGCAGGGTCTGCTGTTTCTGAGATTAGGACAGTGTCATCTGCAAATCTTAATGGTTTAGGTTTTTTCCATCAATGTTTACTCCTTTGTTCTCCCAGTCTAGCTTTCTGAACTTTCTAGGCATGCTGTCAATAATTTTGGTGAGATTGTTTCTCCCTGACGCACGCCCTTTTCAGTCTTAAATTTGTCAAGTCTTAATGTAATGCAACTGTAGCAGTTCCCTCTTTAGATGTGTTTTCGAGCAGTTTTACAGTGTTTTCATGTATTCCTTGCACTCACAATGAATTTATGATTGCTTTATGCTCCACTGACTCGTAGTCAACAAAACCTAAGTACAGAGGTTTACTATATTCTTTTGTTTTCTCAATCAGCTGATTCACTGTGTGTAGATCGTCAGTAGCTGAATACTCGTCTTGGAATCCTGCCTATTCACGACGTTGTTTTTTTTTTCTAAATTTGTTGTTACCGTGTTCTTAGGGACTTTACTGAAGAGTTTCCTAATAGCTGGTAAGTAGCTAATGGGTCGATAGTTACTAAGATCTTTTGAGCCGTCTTTCTTGTAAAGTAAAATAATTATTGTATTACGCCATGTTTTAGGAATTTCCTTCGTCTTAATGCAGTACGGTAAGTAAATAAGTAGGCAAGCCTGTTTTGTACTTCTGCTCCTGCATCCGATAGTAAATCAGCTACTACTCCATTTTCCCCTGCCCTTCCCTCTTTTCTTACTTTTAGAAATTTTTACTTAGTGTGGTGTTACTTCAGGCATTTCACATGTGTCAACTGAAAAGTTAGCTGTTGGTACTATAGTCTTTACAGTTCTTTGTAAAATTCTTCAACTCTTTCCACCATCCCACCTCTGCATTTAATGACTACTGTTTTTGTCTTTCAGTGATATAATTTGCTTCTTTCCCAGTGCCATTTTACTTTGGACCAGATTCAGAATTTTTCCTTTTTTGATGGTTTCTTTGATCTCATTCACGTTTCTCTTTCCTTTTTTCTTCCGTCTGTCTCTTGTTGATAAGCTTATTTAATTCCGCTCTTTCCATTTCATCTTTGTTTTTACTTTCTTCTCCTTTCTCCATTTCATGGGCTCAAGGGTCATTTTTTGATACCTGCTGACTTTGGTTGTATTAGGTGTCCCTAGTACCTCTGCTGATTCCCTTAGCACTTTAGATAGTCAGTCATTAAATTCATCAGTGTCGCACTCAGCATAACTAAGAACCTGAATTATTATCTTCATTATTTCTAACTGAAAGGCTGCTTTGTCTTTGACTACCTTTATTGGACATTTTTTATTTTTCATTTTTAAACAGCCTCTTTCTTTCACTTCTGGCTGTGCAACCCACCATTCTATGGTCACTTCCTACACTGACTTTGTTGATAACTGTGACATTTATGATCGTATGATTCCTGTCTTTGTTTCTCCATTAGGGCTTCTGTATGCCCAATTTTTCCACGTTCTTTTGTGGAAGAATGTTGTCATTATTCTCATGATATACACTTCAGCAAAATTCTCCCTCTCCAAATTTTCCCATACATACAGTACTTCTCCATTTTTCGATTTGCCAACTTCTGCATTGAAGTCTTCAATGAGTATAGTATATGTGATCTTTTCTTCTTTCATTATCTGGTTGATGTCATCATAGAATGCTTCTGTTGTTTCATCTGTGGCTTGATATGTCGGTGTATATCACGAATTAGCGACACTGTATGATTGTTGGACTCTACGAACATTTGTGGAAATCCGTGAGCTTCACTCAGTTCTAACCGTCCCATGTCAGCACTCTGATTGGAGTAAATTTTCAAAACATTTACCACTGTTTCAGGAGTGACTGTATGCATAGACACTGTGTATCACTGAGCGAAATTAGTATGTATATACTATACTCCTCACCCCGCACTTGTAACTGCCAGGAGAGGAAGTTCTGCCCTCTTCCCACGGATCATGCCTTGCATCACCTGTGAACAGGGCAGTCTAAAACTGGCAGGCCCGAGAGGTGGACGTCGTTCCAGAGCATTGCAATCCCGGCTATCCTGATGTTTTGAGCGGAGGATCAGGATCATCTAGTCTCCTCACAGTACTGTGACTCCATTCTCAATGTCGGTTCAGGACGGTGCAACCCCAGCAGCGATCAGTGGACAGCTGATCAGGCAGTCTTCTCGTAGTTCTGTGACTTCACATCTCTCCATTTACCAGTACTTTCTGTTTTCTAGATTTCAGAGTGTTAGGCAACTTGAATGCATGAGTGAGCAGATTTGCTTGCCTTATGTTCTCTTGTAATGTGAGCATTTCTTTTGTTGTAATTAATAAATTTACAGCTTTTCTTTTGAACTCTATTAAATATAAAATCTTTTCACTTTTCCAAACTGTTCTTTCGTAATTTACTTTGCTCTCAGCTTGCACAAACTTTTCTTGATATTAATCAAGACTGGTAGTTAGGCTAATTTTCTCATTAATTCACAATAAAACTGTTTGTGCAGGCTAGAAAATGTAAAAGCAAGAGCCCGGTTTCGTATTACTACATTCCAGGGTGAATTATTAATTGTCAGGGGCAAGCTCTTTCTCTAGAGGCTGACAGTACTTACTAATTCTTTACAAGTGAGTGATTATTTCATACTGAGTACTGTTTGAAGAGAAAGTTTATAAATTTATCGTTGTCTGAGAATTGGCAACATAAGCTAGAATAAAGTAAAACTTCAGACTTTACTTTCTTGTCAAAAACCTGTTTAACCTCCCCCCCTTTCTTTTGACAAAGTGGCGACCTCTTTCGAGGATATTAACTCCTAGCTTTACCGCATCGCGTCCGGGTGACATGTATACGTGACGACCTGGGGACATCCAGGTGGCACATATACTGTACATGATCTAATGTTTCACGGCAATGGTTGAATATTCTGCTGGTTATTTTCACCACACACAGCCACTGATAACCCTCCTGCACACATTCGAGTCATGCTCCAGTTACCTGCGTACTTCTGTAATGGAGAGACCTATGCAAAAAGTTTTCCCTGTGTCCGGATCCTCAGCTGAGCACCAGCAGTCGCTGACTTCAACACCAATGAAGTCCAGAGCCCAGAAATGAAAAGGTCTTACTGATAGTGCAATAGGGATAGAACTCGAGGCGACATTATCGTCAACTGTGAGTGAAGAAAGTGATTCGTCCTCTGAGGAAAGTGACCGCCATGTTGAGTGTCAATATTTATACATCGCATGAACAGGGTGGATCACATGAGTCCTCCACTGTGCACCCATCGTTTCCCCCTGTACATTCATCTGCTATTTCCAATGATGGGAATGGTTCAGAGGGTAGTGGCCAATGCAATCCTGGAGTGGGGGATATTGGCACAGATGAGGAGATGGAAGAGGAGGTAGGGAGTGAAGAAAGGGAGGAGGTGGAGGAGGGAGGGAGGAGGGAGCGTGGTGAAGCATCTCACACCGCCACTGCATCTATTTACGTGAATAATGGAAGCAGAAGGTTTGTTTCATGATGAAATCAATGCCTTTTTTTTCACCACCGCTGTGTCTATTTACGTGAATAATAGAAGCAGAAAGTTTGTTTCATGATGAAATCAGTGCCTTTTTTTTATTGAAGGTTTTCGTTTGTATATGTTTGTTATGATGGAAAAGCACAAATCACAGAAAAAGAATTCTATTATAGTGGAGAATATAGTGGTGTGGAGAATGGGAGAAGGTGGAGGAGGGAGGGAGGAGGAAATGCAGTGAGGCAAGCCTCCCACCACTGTTGTATCTATTTATGTGAATAATGGAAGCAGACAGTTTATTTCATGATGAAATCAGATTCAGATTTTTTTATTGAAAGTTTTTGTGGGTGTATATTTATTATGATTCGAAAGTACAAATTACTGGTAAAAAATTTGTTATAGTGAAAAAATGTTTTCGATTATGGACAGCTTGAATAACTATTACTGTATGTTCACAATATCTCCGTGTGTGTGTGTGTGTGTGTGTGTGTGTGTGTGTGTGTGTGTGTAAGGCAGTGATGTGGAGCTGTGGTGAGGCAAGCAGGCTAAGCCACCATGCCTGAAGGTCGTTGCTATGGTTACTGGACTCGCAGAAGCAATCTTCCCACAATTTTGGAAAATATAGAGAAATAGTGTTTGTGATGGATTGCAGTCTTCTGGAAGTGTTATTACTGTGGAGGGCTAGTCTAAGCCTTAGTTGTGTCACCGCACCTGTGCCACACATACGGACAATGACAAAAAACAGCAACACGCCCTTTTCCCCTCTCACTCACTTCCTACACGCGCTTCACGGACCATCTGAGGCAATCAGTCTGAAGTCGAAGGATTGGTGAGTATTTTGACACCTATTTTTTTTTTTTTTTTGGTTAAGTATTAGCTGAGATATGAAGGTTTAAAAATAGGCGATTTGCTCAGGAATGCCCAGCTTAGAGAAGGGTTGGCGGGAATTTATGCCGGACACGATGCGTTAAAGATATAATACTAATGAAATATTAACAAATTCACTCATTCCTAGCTACGTAGTTACAGTAATTAAAGTTCATAGGCGCTAGCTTACAGGTGGTTACTGTTTAGCAGGTTATTATTACAGCATCATTAATAGTTGTGAAAGGCTTTTGCTAGTTTGTGGATTTTTCCTCCTTGCTTACCAGTTATACTTGATAAAACTGGTCACCACCGGCTTGTGCCTATATTCTTAATACTGAATTATTAGCATTAGACTGCGAAACAGCACAGTCCCTGCATTGATTTTTTTTTTTTACTTTTTTCTTGAGCTGCAGCTTGTCAATTTTCTTTTCAACAATTTTCTTTCGTCATTCTGTCTCAGTCTGAGTTAGCACCATGGCTACTAACCTGTTTATACAGGAAGCCAGGGATATAGGGCTTAACGATCTCCAGGAAATTAAACAGGATATCCTACAGCGCAAAAGAGTGATGCCCCATGAGGAGCATAAGATTCAGTTGAACACAAGCATGAACAGCGCGAACACGAGTGTGAACAGTGCGAGAAGCGCGAAAGAGAACGCTAAAACGAGTGTGAACAGCTTGAGTAGGAACGTGCTGAATGTGAAGCACGTGAGAAGCAAGAGCCTGAAGTACTGAAACTCAAGCTAGACTCTGAGGCTTTAACAGCATTAGGTCCCGGTGACCCTAGCTCTGTGCACGTTTCTCCAGTACCTGTCTTGGCAACCCCGCGTCTCAAGCTCCCGTCGTACAAAGAAGGTGAGCAAACTGAACCGTTCATAGCCTGTTTTGAGGACATAGTGCAGCTGTACCAATTAGACAAGTCAGCAAAACGACTCCAATTTCTTAGCCTGTTTGAGGGCCCTGCTCTCAATATTCTGCACCGAATTCAGAGCAACAGTTTGACTTATAAGATGATAAAGGCTCCGCTCATCAAGGCATATGGTCTCATTGTAGACAATGCCGGACGAGCGCATCTCCAAGAAAAGGAGACCGCCATCTATTCCTTGACCGCCTTATTGTGTAACTAAATAAGTGGATGGAAAAGGATAAACTCACAACACCCAAGTCAGTCTGGCACACCTAATGTCTGACTTGGCTCATATCTCTGATTGGGGTAAAAATAATCTTGTTATTTTTAATGCATCAAAAACTCAGTTCTTACACTTATCAACCCGACAAAATCTTCCTCAGGATTACCCACTAATGTTTAATAATGTCCAGCTCAGTCCTGCATCATCCTTGAACATGCTAGGGGTTTCATTCTCTCGGGATTTGTCTTGGAAAGAACATATTACATCTCTTATGAAATCTGCTTCCAAGAGATTAGGTGTGCTGGGTCGACTCAGAACTTTCTTTATCCCTGCACAGATGTTGACCTTGTACACGGGTTTTATTCGCCCGTGTATGGAGTACAACTCTCATGTGTGGGGAGGCTCCCCACATGCAGCTCTTCTCAATAGGGTGGAGTCAAAGGCTTTTCGTCTCATTAACTCTCTTACTGATTCCCTTCAACCTTTCTCTTCGCCGCACTGTTGCTTCTTTATCTCTCTTCTATCGCTACTTCAATGGTCACTGTTCCTCTGAACTGTCTGCTTGCATCCCTCCACCTCTACGACGGGCACGTAGCAACAAACTCTCATCTCTTTTCTGTCCAACTCTCTAATGCAAGAGTTAACCGTTACTCCCAGTCCTTCATTTATGCAACTGGTCAACTCTGGAACTGTCTCCCTCTGTCTGTATTCCCTGCTTCCTATGATCCCCAATCTTTCAAACGCAGTGTGTCCAGGCATCTCGAAATGATTGGATCTTGAATTTGGCTCCTTTTTGTATTGTTTTTACTTTTTCTTGGAAGGAACAGTATGTGGGCCCTGGCCTTTGGTTCCTTCTTCCTTGCATTAAAAAAAAAATTGACCTTATGATGCGTACCCTGTTAGAAAAATCGTGGCCTGCAGAGCTCATTGTTCAGTTGCAAATTTTTCAGATTAAAGATGCCAAACAAATGGTGGAGAAGGCTGACGCATCCTTTACTGCATACGAGTACCAGACTCGTAAACAACAACAGCTCCGGAACAAGAAGATTACTACTAAGGCTGGGAAGTCATCTCAAAGCGAATTCCGGCATCAAGGCCATTCCCAGAATAAGGGCAAATGTCCAAATAAGCTGCAGAAAAAGGAACAAGGGCAGAATACTCAGCAACATGACTGGAAGAAGTACAACAAGTACCCTAACCAGCAGCAGTAAAAAGGTAACTACAAAAATAAAAAGTGGTTCCAGGAACAACAAACCTCACCCAACAGCAGTTATTTTATCGCTGTTAAATACTGAATCGAATCGCTACTGCCATTTAGTGTCAGTACACAATTAAAGTCTAAGGTAATGACAAAAATGTTTTCAAGTAGCACCCTCTGAAAATCCATGATGCATTTGACCTCTCAATGTCACTCATTTTCAAAGGTCATGGTACCCCATATGAGAGTTTCTGTTTCTCGAGAGCTTCAACATTTTTTGAGTTATAACCCGCTGCATATCCATGACCTTGAGCTTGACCTTTCAAGGTCACTTATAGTCAAAGGTCATGGTTCCAATTAAAAGCCCATATCGGACTTCCAGTATGTTGACAATAGTAAATATCTGTATCTTCAACCGGTTTCAAGTTATAACCCTCTGAAAATCCGTGACTTTGATTTTGACCTTTCAGAGTCACTCTTATTACCTCCAGAATTTAATTGCTTTCTTTTGTACCAGTGTTCAAAGTTCTGAAAGTGTCATGTAATTTAACCCGAGGAATCCCATCGACGTATGGATACGTCGCGATGTTTTGTCACAGCTACACCCATCAACGAATGGGTACGTCGCGCAATTGCAAGGGTCATAATTTGCACAATTTTCAAGTTTCATGTGTGAATTTTAGTAGGCATATGTGGGAGACCTTCCTCTACCTGCTGTCAAGCGGGGATACTGCCTGGCCCCACCTAATCCCCCCTCCCCCCTCCCCCCCACACTGGGCAATTCACCTGTTAGCAGTAACCTGGCCAGTAAAGGTATGTTGCCCCACGGTCTCTCCAATGGCGAAATTCACGGTGAAAGTGATTCCTGAGGTGGAGGACAAAGAAATAAAGAAGCTAGAGCAAGAAACAAACAGAAGTGATTAGATGGTAATGTCATAAAGGAAGGTGCCATATGTGGATGTGTTTGGTGACTGAACAATGCTTCTATTCCCTATATAAATGTGTTAAAACCAATATAGTCTGCTACTACACATAAATTCCAACCAAATACATAAATAAATGCATAATTTAAAGTGGCTTGAATTAGTTAACCCTTCCAGAGTTCGTTTTCTTTAGCAAGGTACCCTGAAAAAGAAGAAAAACGTAAGGTTGCATGACACCTCTATCAACAGTTTTAAGCACAGGATCGCGATTTCTCTATGAATTTTCGATGTTTGTCACCGAAAGCGAAGGTTTGAGCCAATAAAAAAAAATCCAAAAATGTTCGGGATTTTGGGGTATGTAGGTTGGAAATCAGTTGGGATGTGATGGGTTAAGTCAAAAGTTTTTCTGTAATGTTGCTAACAAAGAAACTTGATCAAAAACAATACCTCGCCGGATTCCATTTGGGTGAGGTAATAAACCACACTATTAACTGTCAGGACAGTCACTTTCAACACCTGCCCCAGTGTTTTGGAGGCAGAGTCTAGTTTGGCCAGAGGAGTACACAGGTAGACAGATCCAAGCTAGACTTATTGGTGGGCCAGTGAGATTGTTTCCTGAGACGCGAATGTAGCTTAGTTCAACAGTAACAGCTGTCATGCCAGAACTTCTGCTTGACCTTATTATAGGGAACATTAGTGGCATCAGAAACAGTTGTGTTGTAGATGTTGCTACTCAGATTTTGGCTGCTGCATTAAGACAAAGCCATGGCCAAGGCTCCAAACCATGTCACCCCGCTGACCACTGCAATGCCGTAAGATCTGATTCATAGTCAAGATGTTGTCCAAGAACAACAGTCCGACATGACACTTGCCGTTGTACATAGGAAACCGGAGGGTAATGTGATTAAACACTCACAGGGAGGTCAAGCTAGGTTCCTTCGTAAACGAGGATGGCTGTACCGTGAGCTACAAACACCCGAGGGCAAGGTTCGACTGCAGTTTGTCGTTCCCACAAAGTATCACCGAGCAGTGTTCGAACTGGGTCATTGTTCAGTGCTAAGAGGTCACATGAGCCAAAAGAAACCCTCTGACTGTATCCACACTGTCTTTTTCTAGCTGGGAATGGGACAGGAAATAAATAAGTTTATGCGTTCCTGTGATGTCTGTCAATGTACTGTCCTGCACCATTGAAACCCATGCCCATAATCTCTGAGCCATTTGAGAGAGTAGCAGCTGACATTCTTGGGCCAATCACTTCTAGGGCTAGTGATTACCATGATCACCAAAGTGTATCCTCACTATCGTTAATTTCAGTAAATGGTGGCCTGAAGCCATGGCCCTTAAGAATATTGAGGCCGTCACTGTTGCAGAGGCAAGGGTTGAAGTGTTTTGCCACATAGGTATCTCCAAGGAAGTCATAAGCGACAGGGGTTTGCGGTTCACTTCTGCAATGATGTATGAAGTATTCAGGTTGTTGTTTATCCAAGACTTGAGAACTACTCTCTACTGTACCACGTGTAACAGGTTGTGTGAGAGGTTTAATGGAGCTCTCAAGAAGATGCTTAAGCTCATGGCCAACAAACATCTCAAAGAATGGCTGCAGTTCATTGCCCCTCTTCTTTTTGCTTACTGAGAAGCCTCATCCCATTCTTTGAAGTCCTCTTCTTTTTAACTGGTGTACGGGAGGTAGGATCATGGGCGACTTCAAGGCCTTCGTAAGTTATGGGATGACAAAGAACCCGATCCTGAAGTCAAAACCATCTACATTTATATCCTTGATTTAGCTGACTGCCTATGCCTCCGGTCGACATGTGCGTTAGCTAA
The DNA here is from genome assembly GCA_018397915.1 of Birgus latro. Lineage (NCBI taxonomy): Eukaryota > Metazoa > Arthropoda > Malacostraca > Decapoda > Coenobitidae > Birgus > Birgus latro. The sequence goes on from JAGKTI010030802.1 coordinate 10,093, forward strand.
GGAAGAAATTATCAGGGTGGATGAAGTTCAGAAAGCTCATCATGATAAAAAGGCAGAGCTTCAGATGTTCAGAGCAGGTGATAAATGTTTAGTGGTACTCCCTACTGTCAAGAACAAGTTGTTCGCACAGTGGAAGGGTCCATATGATGTAGCAGAGCACGTTTCAGACTTCACCACATTATTCAGATGGGGATTCTTCGTATAAGGTTCCACATTAACATGATGAAGGCCTATCATGAGTGAAACCATGAGGAGATTGGTGTACAAGTGGTAGATGACAGTGATTAGCCTCCTGAAGAAACTGGGACAGTTGCGGTGATCCAAGCTGATGACCACGATGACACATTCTCGTCAGAAAAAGGCTGTTAGTGACGTTCCAGTGAATACTGGCTTGACAGTGGGAAACCAGGTTGCCTTATGGCCCCTGCTTTGTCATTAACCCGTCACATCCTGACCGATTTCCGACCTCCGATACCCCCCAGTCCCAAGCATTTTCGAGATTTTTTTTTTTTTTGGCTCAAACCTTCGCTTCTGGTGAGAAACATCGAAAATTCATAAAGAAATCGCCCTCCTGAGGCTATAAATGGTGCTACAGGTGATGACTCAGCCTTATTTTTTCCCTCTTTCTCAGGGTACCTGGCTAAAGAAAACGAACTATGGAAGGGTTAACTAATTCAAACCACTTTGAATTACATATTTATTCATGTATTTGGTACGAATTTATGTGTAGTACAAGACTATATTGGTTTTCACACATTTATATAGGCAATAGAAGCATTGTTTAGTCACAAAACACATCTACATATGGCACCTTCCTTTATGACATTACCACCTCATCACTTCTGTTTGTTTCTTGCTCTAGCTTCGTTATTTCTTTGTCCTCCACCCCAGGAATCACTTTCACCGTGAATTTCATCATTGGAGAGACCGTGGGGCACATATCTTTACTGGCCAGGTTACTGCTAACAGGTGAATTGCTGAGTGTGGGGAGGAGGGGGGAGGGGGGTCAGGTAGGTCCAGGCAGTATCCCTGCTTGACAGCAGGTAGAGGATGGTCTCCCACATATGTCTACCAAAAATTACCCACGAATCTTGAAGAATGTGCAAACGACGGACCTTGCAATTGACTGACTTACGATGCACGTTGGTGGGTCTGTGCATGAAAAAAAGTGGTGGCGTGCATCGTACATCAGGGGGACTGGGCGGGTTAACAGTGCTTTCCCCAAGACTTCTGCTAATTAGAAATCCTATACTACCAACTCTTTCATGTTTCCCTCCTCTGTAGTAAAAGACGTATCTTGGAGCTGAATTAATTTTTCTTCTTTAAGGTATCAAGTTTGTAAATCTTCTGCAAGGCTTCTTACACTGTATGTGTAGATCTGAATCGACTTCAGTTTGTTTAACCCCTTAACCGCGGGGTTGTCGGAGGCGCGCCGTGCGCATCCCATGGGGCAAACCCACGCTCTGACTGATTTTTTAAAAATATTTGCCAAAAATCAGTTATTAGTGCTAGAATATTTATAATTAAAAATGCTTATGCCACATACCTTCAGCTTTCTCTTGGGATGTTTTTTTTTTTTTAGCACTCGTCGACTAGCATAGGACTTGTGGAGACTTCTGAAGTTGGGTAACTAAGTCTCCTCTTTACACTTCCCGACATCCCGTAATATGAATACCACTGCCTGACATTATCACTAGAAACACTATTTAATGATTTGCAAGTAGTTTGGAATCCATTCCTTAAAAAAAAAAAAAAAACTGTGAAAGCAATGTAAAATACGAGCGCTTACGAGCCTCCCACTCGTGCTAATTCACCGCTCAAATTCTGTCATTTCTTATTCATATACACACTGACATTTTATTATTTATAGTACTTTATTACACTTATATATATCTACAGTCCTTTACCACTTCCAAGACGATGTTTAGTAGGGGTAGAGGTCACAGGGCCTTTTATAATGGGCGCAAAAGCGGCGGAAATGGAGGGGCGCGACTGTGACGTTATTCCACGTTGAAGGACGACAGTGAACTGAATATGTACATATCTCGGTAGCCAAGAGTTGAAAATGTCAGCTACTAATGTATATGCTAAGAAGTAAGTCGTAGGAAATCTAGACAATACACAATAAATTAGGTGAATACAGTTATCACTAACGTTTCTCCCTTCCTTTCTTATATACATTTATATTACGAGAATATCTCAT
>JAGKTI010030803.1:0-12295 GCA_018397915.1 Birgus latro
AAAGTCTCATGTGGTATCCGAGAACACTTAATATTCTCGGTACAAGAGACCTTTCCAGAGCTGAATAAAGGGATCCAGGTGCAGCAAGAGATATACTGCAAGGTTTATCCTACTTACTACCGAGAGTGCATTTCAGAGTAAAGAGTATTTAATTATCATGGGGTACTTGGAAATAGAAGAGGATGACCAAAATGGAAGCTGAGAGATAAAGTAGAAATGTATATGAGAGTAAGTGGTGCTCCCTATGCAGAGGAATTCTTGCCGAGTAACTATAGAAATGTTTGGAAGTTCCGTTCTCGAGGCCATCATTCACAGAGCGTGGTGTTGGACAAAAGGTTGATAGAAAGGTGAGAAACTAGGTAGATGGAACGGTATAGTCATCAAACTGGAACCGAATGTAAGTGGCAGCTGCTTTATCTTATAGTTATGAAAGTGTTGACCAGATTTTTCTTTAATGGAAACGTTTAGGTTTTACAGCGGATGAAACCTTTCTCAATTTGAATATAATATCGTGAGGAGATAGCAAAAAAAGGGTAAAAAAAAAACAGTGAGGGATCATCGTAATGATATACACTCAGTAGACTGCCATTAACATTTACAGTATGAGAACCCTATTCTTCAGAAAAATCATCTCAGGATAGCAAAAAAAGGTAACAAAATAATTAACGTGATTTCCAAATTGTGTTCTCGCCACTTCTTTTCTGAACTTCTTTCAAATCCGCCTTAAAACTTGTTAGAAAAATATTGATACCTCTCACTACCGTTAAAGTATTCAAAAACTAATTTAAAGTTCGGTAAATCCATCATACATTTTTGGCAGGCGTGTATGAATGAAGGATATCGCCGTAAGAGAGACGGATGCGGTGGTGGAGATTAAGTATCCAGGATGTTTGGTTTGGACAGCGAGCTATGGAGCACATGGAAAAGAAGGGGAAATTCCGCGCTCGTGTGTGTGTGTGTGTGTGTGTGTGTGTGTGTGTGTGTGTGTGTGTGTGTGCGCGCGCGCGCGCCAAATCTGTGTTAGAATGAATCGGATTTTGATTCGTATTGAAGCATTGCCATCGATTTAGCAAAAATAAACAAGAGGAAAAAAGGTTTACTCGACATCTCTCAAGCATCAACATGGGACACTACAATAACCATCTATTTCGTTACGGTAAGGATAATATACCGATCTCTTGTGGTGTTGTATTAATGAGGATATTTTTAGGTGAACAATCTCACTTACGGCAGTCCATTTGCAACACACTCAGCTAACTTTTTTTTTTCTTTTTGAATCGAGTGATGGGTCGGTGAGATAATATGAAGAACAGCAAACTCAGTATTTTAAGGTGTACATTTTATGCAGTTATATGGTTTTTTTTTTTTTTTTTTTTTCAACCAGCTCCCTTTTGCAGTCCTTTAAACAATAATCGATCTCAGAAATGTGCAAGAACCTTTTAAGGAAATGTTAAACATAGGGAATGNCCCAGCTAACTTTTTTTTTTCTTTTTGAATCGAGTGATGGGTCGGTGAGATAATATGAAGAACAGCAAACTCAGTATTTTAAGGTGTACATTTTATGCAGTTATATGGTTTTTTTTTTTTTTTTTTTTACAACCAGCTCCCTTTTGCAGTCCATTAAACAATAATCGATCTCAGAAATGTGCAAGAACCTTATAAGGAACTGTTAAACATAGGGAATGAAATTGACGCGAGTTTAAGTGGCTGGAGAATGGCAAGGAGGAGGATGGAAATGAGAAGGGAGGACGGGATCAGTAGGATGGAAGTAGTAAAGGCAATGACGATTGGCAAAATGGAGAAAGCCCTAGGAATTGATGGTGTGTCAGGAACTGCTGAAGCACGGGGAGGAGTTAACAGTAGAATGGATATGGAAGACGTGAATATTGGCCTGGGAGGAACGTAGAGACCCGGAGGACTGGAAGTCAGGTATAATAGTTCCCCTGTACAAAGGAAAAGGGGAAAAAGAAGTGTGTGACATTCATAGGGGCATTCGTCTTCTTAGCATAATGGGAAAATTATATATCAGCAAATTTATTGGTAAAAGTTAATAACAGGAATTACTTGGGGAGGAACAGGGAGGTTTCTGGAAGGGAAGAGATTGTGTAGATCAGATATTCATTCAAAGGTGTTTAGTAGAGAAGGGAAAGAACTTGTATTTGGTCTACATGGATTCGGATAAAGCATATGACGGTGTGGATAGGCAAGTAATGTAGAAATTAAAAATATATTGAGTATATGTTAAGTTGTTTAATGTTGCGAAGAATATACATGAGGGCACTGGGGATGCAGTGCATGAGGTTCGTGAAATGAGCGAATTTTTCATTTGGAATGTTGGATTGAAACAGCAATGTATTATGTCTTGGAGGTAGTTCAATTTGTACGTGGATGAAGTTATAAAAGAGATTCAAGGTAGGGCAGTAGATGTTTGGGCGGCCATAATGAGAGAGGGCAGTGTTTGGAGAGTTCCAGTTCGGTTGTTTGCAGATGATACATTATTGTTAAGTGAAGACGAAGGGGAACTGCAAGGCTTGGTGACTGAATCTGGGAAAGTATGTAAAAAACGGATTCTAAAGGTGAACAGAGGGAGGGGTAAATATGTGGTCTTCAAGTGAAATTCCACAACTGTTTGTACAGTGTGGCTCGATGAGGAGGAAATGGAAAATGGGAGTGCATTTAGGTATTTGGGTTGTGTGATGAGTAAGGATGGAAGTAGCAGTGATAATAAACACGAAAGTGCCCATATAAGTAAAGCAGTCGATGAATGACAGTACTGTGATCTCCACTTGAACGTACGGAAGCGAAGCTTGTACCTTGTTGGAAGGACACAAGTGAAGAGTGGGAGCAGTGGAAATTACTTACTTGAGAGGAGCATAAGGAGGTACATGGAGACAGACTGGCAAATGAGGGAGTTAGGAAGCTTTGTAGTGTGGATGTGGATGTGATAGAAAGCGTTAGGAAAAATACACTGAGGTGATTTGGCCATGTGGAGAGGAGCAGGGAGAGTGAGAGACTAACGAAGAGAGTGGATGTGAGTGAGGTCGAGAGGTGAGGGAGGAAGGGAGGGGGAAACCGAGAATAAGGTTGATGGATGGAGTAGAAAGGTATATGAGAGATGGGGGTGTAAGTTGAGAGGAGGGCAGTGAAATGGCGGGGGACAGGGTGACATTGAGACGATTTGTTCGTGGTCACCCCTTACGGGATTAAAATGTCTTGCTGTAGATGGACAAATGTTTTATTTCATATGCTGTTAAAATTTTTCTTTTACTTATTTGTTAACTTTATCTTTAATCCTTTCATGCACACAGGAACTTTAGATGTGTGCGGAATCGTCAGTGATTTCGACAAATCGTGTTGGCTGTTTGCTCATCCTGAGTTGGAACTGCGGGCGTTGTTGAGCGGCAGCAGTGAATGATGTGGTCAGTATTCACCTGCAGTCTTTCAAGCCTTCTGTATAATGGTGGGGGACTAAATATTAGCCAGGAGCCTAGTTCAATATTTCCTTTTCACCTGGCCCTCCTTGTGATTATATTTCCAGCGGCAATCACCAAGACGGTTTCTCACTGTTGATGCTTAGAGTTTGAGTGTTTAGTACACGGTATATTCATGTAAAAGGACCAACTTAACACATACCCACCGTCCATATTGAATTTTATGTAAGGACTGTCTCATTCAGGAATGGTATAGTGGTTGGAGATTGTTATGGCAGTAGAAGGCTTGATATTATGACAGTGTTGATGGCTCTTTTAGAAGGTCCATAAAGGATATGTTAAGGAATTTCAGATTTTTAAACAGGTTAGTGTCCGAACCCTAAGTCGAACTTGCATCCTGTTGGGCAGCAAATCATTCCAGTGTTGGTGATACTTTGGACAAAAAATATTTGGATCCTGCAAGTCAAGGAGGTGTAGGGAACATGATTATTATCACTCAAGCACATTATCTCCATCGGATTTAAATGAAGTAAATAATAGATGGGTATTCCCTACTCCTGAATTACTTCAATCAGAGATTGAATGAAGATCTTAATAATTTTCGAGGCAAATAAATTTTCCTGATGTAATGCACACTCAATCATAAAATTTCACATACTGAAACCTTCTAACACCTTTACCAATGATTACCATAAAATTTTCCTGCCTCTCTTTACACCGCTTCTGTCCTCAATAACTCCTCATTCAAACTTTATTTATTTATTTTTATTTTTTTGTTAGTCTGGCAAAACTAATGTTTCCTTTTAGGTTATCTTACTGACATGATTCACTGCGTATACTATTATTCGCATTATTCACAGTGTGTGTGTGCGTGTGTGTGTGCGTGTGTGTACAAATCGTAAATATAAATGATGATATATGCTTTTTTGTCTACTTTCATTCCAGTTTACGTTTTCACCTCGAGCTTTAATTACAGTAAGCACTGTGGGCGTGCTTATATTTCTGCATGTGTTATTAAAACTCGGCGTCTGGAATTGCTAGTGTGGTCGTGTGTAATCTAGTAGCAGAAAAGGGTAATGGACAAGCACAGAGCGTAGAAATATAAAAAGCTACATGAGTTCAGGGTAAACACCACAGTAAGGTTGAAACCACCGCCGACATCACGCCGCCGCCACCGCCACAGTCGCTGCATCCGTCGCAGTCACCTTTACTCCCCGCAGCCACCACGCCCACGCCCATTTAGGCTAGCAGTATGACGCGGCTATGAATCATTCTGTGCTATAAAAATCGTTCTGCGTACATTGGAATAAAACGCGAGACATATGAGACAAGGTCTAGTACTATACCTTAATGTAAAAGAGGTATCGGTAAGAAAGTAGACGAGATGAGAGGAGTGTTGTGTTGCTGCTGACTGGTTCTGGGCAAGTGGAGAAATGGGTTAAATACAGTATATTATTAGTTTCGGTAATGCAATGATTATATCGACTGTTAAAACTGTCAGTAATTTTTTTGTAGTATATTATGTTCCACCTTCAGACGATCTTATTCGATTGAAGAAATGTTTAATCATTTCACCACGAAGGCGTCCTTATATTTAGCTTATTATTTCAATCTCCAGGTGGCTGTATTTAGCTTACAGTTCTCTTTTCGCATTGAAGTTGTTAAGTGGGTAGTGAAATAATTACATGAATCTCAAAATCTGTACAGTACAGGCTATTCCACAGCATCACCAAATTACTTCATTCACCGATAGAATTCGCCTGTGATAGTCAACATCGAAATTAGTTTTCCAGTTACCTACTGTCGCCATTCAAACTCTTGTAGCCCGAGGACGTCTTCTTTATCGAAGGATGGTTGATTATAGGATATTTCTTCAGTTTAGAAACGCCTTAGATTGAAAGGATTAAATCAAACGTCTTCTAGATGTCGACGATCTCACACTTATGTCTGTCAACATTAACAATTTATGGTGGGTGCACTTCACTACAACAGTTTCCCATTTCATCTAAAATACACTGAACCATGCACAATCATTGCATAACTACACTTATAGTCACCTACCCTTTTTTTGTTTTGTCATCTCCTTGCATGCCCAGATATGCTAAAATGTCAGCAACACTGCATATTACGAGACATCTGTACCCATAAAATGCACCAACACATCCTGAACAGAAAAAAGTCAAAAGTTTGAAACATTTATGACCGCCAACGAAAAAAAGTTAATTACAAGCTTTAAAGTTACCTCAGCAAGATAAATAGTCTGTGATTGTTGGTTGATCCAGCAGAAAATGAAAACTTTAGGTGGTGTGGTGTGCTGGATGATGATGTAGTGTGTTGGAGGGTGATGGTGTGTACTAGAAGGCTGTGTAGGGTTTTCGAGGGTGGTGTAGGATGTTGGAGTGTGGTGTAGGATTTTTTAGGTTGGTGCAGTGTTGGAGAGTGGTGTGGTGTGCTGGAGGGTGGTGTGGTGTGCTTGAGAGTGATATAGTGTGTTGGAGGATGCTGTGACTTGCTAGAGGGGTGTAGGGTGCTGGATGGTGGACAGTAAGCTGGAGAGTGGTGTGGAGTGTTGCAGGATTATGTTCTGTGTTGGACGGTGCTGCAGTGTTTATTAAGCTGGAGAGTGGTGTAGTGTGGTGGAGGGCGGTGTCCTGTGTTGAAGGGCGGTTTAGTGTCTAGTAAGATGGAGAGTGGTGTAGTGTGTTAGAGGGCTCTGTCCAGTGCTGGAGGGTAGTGTAGTGTGTAGTATGGTCGAGACTGGTGTTTTGTGTTGGCATGCGATGAAGTGTGTTGGGAAGATATGCAGGAAGCCAGCGGCGTATTTAGGATCTTGAAACACTGGGGGCTTAGCCCAGCCCAGAAATCTTTAGATTTTCACCAGATAATTTTCTAGTTATTTTAGAGTGAAATGAATATAAGATGTAAGACAGTACTGTGCTCTACCAACAGGTTCCGGTCAGGTGCATAGGCTAACATTCGCAACATGAAATAAAAATAAATTGAGTACATTCTGGGTTGTGACAAAACTGTGTTATCTCTGTGTCATGTCCATCTGATACCCTCTTCTTCACCTCTCCAGAGGCTCTTTTGGTGTCTCATCTGTCTGTCGCACTGCTTATCACCTCTGCTTTCTCCTCCTTTTCTCTCCTTCTCCTCTATTCAGTCCTTCTCATAAAAAGGATGCAATCAGCATATGCCAAGCAACATCTAACCAAATCTCTCATTTTTTGATGTGATGATTAGGTCATAAACACATGTTATTTATCAGTTTATTTTATACATAGTCTTATTATATTCTTTTTTTTTTCTCTCTCTCTCTCTGGGAGGAAGGATCAGGGTGTGGCGTCTTAATTTTAGATGGGCGAATGTGTCAATCACTTTTTCATAATCATGGCTTCCAACCAACTCTCTCTCGATTAACAACATTGCCAGATCACTGAGCCTCTCATGGCCCATGGTGCGCCTAGGCCAGGTATATAGTCGGCGAGGAGCACTAAATGATCGCTCACAACTGCAGTTGCTGACTGGGATGGTAAGGGCCACCTGTAAGATCGTCTTCTGTGATGGGAACATCATGGGATCATGGAGCTTGAACACACTCAGAATGTCTGGGATGGCTTCTGGCCCCTTCCTGCTCAAAAAGCATTTCACCATCATGACCTCTTCCGGTACTAGTTGGATGTTGTATTGTGAGGCTGCTTTCTCTAGGGACTGCATGCACAGGAATGTTTCAGAGGCCGGGTGACATGCTCGGATGCCAATCATGACTTGTCTCCCAACACTAGGAAAACGATTCTCCAGCTTAAAGGTCATTCGATCGATGCAAGGGTAGAAAAGTCTCTGCATGAGATGTTCTGAATCAAAGCAGGTCTGATTTGGAACCACAGGACACTTCCACGACAAAGTCATCCATCTTTTTCTGTTTCCATTTCGGACCGAGAGAAGACTTCTGTATGTTGGTCTCCTCATATGTTGCCTTTGTCATAGCATAGATCTCCTCAGCCATTTGTGCAGTTTGCTGGCTAACCAGGGTGTCTTGGACTGCACTTCTGTAGTGCACTTATTGAACACAACCAACAGGTAGATCAGAGGGAGACTGGATAATTTTGAATACAGACCTACTGCTGTTGGTGTTCTGATCTTCTGAAGAGATTTCATGACAGCAGGAAAATTGTTCAGCAGTGCATAACAGAGGACAACTGACATGACCATCGGGTGTTTGACATTTGTACAAGCTCTCTCTGCTCAATGTGGAGCTCTTTCTGAACAGCAGCAAACTGGTCGTGGTTGATTGTAGGCACACTGGAAAATGAATACAGGTTTTCAGGCATATCAAAAAAAATCACTGGCTTCAGGAATGGCCCTGCAGGTGTGGTAAAGGACCAGGTTTAGGTCATATGCATAGCAGTGCACATAAACAGCCTCTGGATGTTTTTCCCGGAAGCGAGCTTGCACTCCTCGAACAGTAGACTTCTTTTTCCAATAGGAAGATGGAGCAATTTATCTTGTAAGTAATATTAATATTACAATATTACAGTGAGTACAGGCTAGCTAGACAAGTGGTATGAAACTGGTGTGCCTTGGAATTATTCTTATTTGATGATTGAATGTGCCTTAAATACTTGTTGTGCCTTGTTTGACAAAAACGTTTGAGAACCACTGAGGTAGACTGCCTTCTGGCTAGCTGGGTAAAGAGTCCTCTGTTTCACCAACCTGAGCTTGTAGGCAATGTAGAGGGAGCGGCAATCTCCTGCCCTGACTCATCTGCCGCTACAGCAACAGCAGGAAGTAACTCTTCCTCCGCCTCCTGCAGCCTTGAGGCAACACCTCATTGCCTTGGTTCCCTTTCTTTTTGAAAAAGCTTCTTACATCCGTAGCCTCAGGTCTTGCTAGCTACCACCAGATGTCAACAAGCCCTGTAATCTGTGCGCCCTGCTCTCTCTCTCTCTCTCTCTCTCTCTCTAGCTCGCTAGCCATGATTCTTGGGTGGAATGTTGCACTGGAATATCTTCATATGGAAATGTGTTTTAGTGTCGAAACTCACATCTGGTCGCTAAAAAAACTTGGTCCTCTTAGAGCTGGCCATCGACGCCTACTGACTTGTTTATATATATGTGTTTTATTGGTTTGTGTGCATGTCTGGTGAGCCAAGTTATGGACAAATGATTTATCCTGAGTTATTTGAGAAACACAGATTATGACTGATAGATATTAGAGAAATATAAAACAGAATGCCACAATGTAATTATGTTTTTTCTTTAATTCAAATAATTTGTTTATTATTTTCTTGGGTAAATTATGCACTAACAATATACAGTGACAGCCGTCCACGCACTCCAACACTCAGCTATCAATGGTATGGCTCTGTCACAATAAAATTATGTACAATTTTGCATTAGGTGTTTAGCCTGTAAGATGGGGCACAGAAGTTCAGATTCAAGAATGATGAGCGGATGTTTGTGTTGCATTTTTTTATTTTTTTTTTATAGCAGTCTGACAATAGTTCGCTTACCTTTTCCCCCTTTTCCCATTTCTGGATCCTTCCTGCCACATGTAAATTAGAAAGAGAGTTAAGATTATGATGAAGATGATGAAGATAATGTGGAAAACTGTGGATATTATCAAGGGGGATTGGAATTGCGGGCTGCACCTCTTCAATAAATCCGTTTGCTTTCCTTTGGTGTTCATGACCTACTTGATCCTACATCTGTGCACAATCGAATGAAAATAATTGACACACCTCTTTGACAGTCGAGGATGGTGGCTACTCTCCTTTAACAGAAAACCAAGTATAGCTCCTATGGTGGCTACAACATAACTGAGTCTTCGAGCATATCCATAAAAAAAACTCAACGTCTTAATCTTGATAACTTCGGATATATTTGTGCCCTTTCGGATCTGGAGATCTAAGACTGTACCTTCTTCCACGAAACCCCAAGCGTGTTTTCTCTGTTATAAGTTAATTCATTCAGCTTTTATTTATGGCCAGCTAAATTTCTACATTATTTTCCAGACTACCGTGGATAATTTTTAGGTGGTGGGTGTAGGCCAGGAGCTGTGGACCCTTCCAGGAACTCTGCAAACTATTTATACCATACCCCTATCCTTCTTCTGTACAAATAATCGACACTAACCTAGAAACTGTGCCTATGCATGGCGTACAAACAAGTAGACTAACATTTAGAAATGATATGTCGTGGTATTATAATCATTCATAGACTTCCGGACCCATTGTCTCTGAGTGACGTTTAATATCATTGTTACAGTATAATAGACTAACGGAGATTCTTTGATCCCTATTCTCATTGGCATATAGGTTCCCCGATTCTATATATTTGCCAAGTTCGTATATTTTTTACAATTCAAAAATAAACTATTAACATCAAATATATATAAGGTGAATATAAGGTGATAATGAGCTCTTATATGGGAAGCATATATATTCCCCACTGCATGATATCTTCTGGTTCATTTATGCTGGTTGCCACTCTGACCAGACACCTGGTTTGATAGGACATTTTCTGAACTTTCTGCGTGGCTTCTAGTATGTTAACCGTAAGTGATTGCAATAGTTATCATTCTGTTACCTTCCTTATTTTTTATAGCTCCTCAGTAGACAGCCGTCAGAATAAGCGATTGATGATACTGGACTTATGCATGACTGGGAATTTTCGATTACTAAAAATTCAGAGTAGTGAAATTAAATTGTGATTCATTGCGGCATAACAGACAGGTATCTTTAAATTAGTATGGTAGACAGAGTAGTGTTTAAAGAATTTCTTGTGTTTCAGAATGTTAATTTTGTTAAAAGATCTCAGTTTTGATGACGGCCTTCTACATGAATTGGTGATATGACAAGTGTAGTAGGGTCTTAGAACATAAGTGGCATGTGATGTGTAATGTTTGTGTTGGGTAAAGGTGTAGGAAGGGTGTTAGGGATTAAGGAAGGTTTGGTGGCCAGAGGTGGTGAGAGGTAAAGATGTCAGTCACTTGATATTCTGGGAACCCTTCCGCATTCCTGTGCCTCACATTTTACGCTGGAACACTATCAAACGGTACATTCACCCGTCTTTGTTTTGACGCACACTGTGATTGGAAGGTTGGTTGAGGAAGTGAGGCAGGCAGGGACACAACATTTCTGTGCTCTTGTTTATAGGTTTATCATGTACACTACTCAATATTCCTTCATTACTAGGGGCTTTCCCCAAAGTCAAGAAAATTAACTGGCTGTTAAATTGTCCAGACTAGCGACCTCCTCTCTCTCTTCACTCATCTCTTTCCACTTTCTCCTTCCAAATGCCAGACCTCTTTTAGTCTGACGGAAGGGTCATTGCGTCGTAATAATATGTATGCCAAGGATCAACAGTTTGGTGTAGTTGGTCGCGGCAAGGGATGATAAAGAGAAATGAGAGGGTCTTTGGTTCCTTTTAGAAAATTTTCCACCTGAAATTTCTGGCCTGAAATTTAGGCGAGTTACTATAAGATTTGGGAACAGGGAGAGAAACAAAGGAAAATTGTGCCCCCCCCCAAAAAAAAAAAGAATAAGAGGAAAATAATGGAACTGGCTAAGTGAAGATATGACACATGACAGGAAGGAAAATGCAAATGTTCAGGATTTAAATGTTTTCAGGGCGTTTTTATGATGTAATTAATAGACTATATTCTCGTAAAGATTCTATAATATTTTTTCTGTGTCATTTATCAGCTAATTAACTTATTCATCTACCATGAATGAAGGCTCTGAGAGTGGTGAATTAAGGGATGGAAAAACACTAGTAATGTTTGCATGGCGTTTCTATGATATTATTAGTAGACCTGGTCATGGCCATTTACGTCACTCACGACACTGCCACATTTTAGTTCTTGTATGACGTAATTTTTCTGGGCTTGGAGGGACACCACCGTCACCAGCCTCTTCAGAACTTAATGTTTATCTTTGCCGTCACTGCCATATTTTCTCGTTATCTTGGCGTGGTGGAGGGACGGTGAAGCAACTGATGGCGGGACTTACCTCTTCACCAGTAGCATGGAACGAGTCTGAGTTCAGGAGAGAGCTGAGGCTGTATGAGAAGATGAATTTGACCGTGACAACAAGGGTCAGATGTTTTTAATTTGCATCACAGAAACGTCTAGGAGCTACTTAAGATTATTTAGTCTTAACTCATAATTAACCCCTAAAGTCCAATGTAAAATCTGACACTTGCTCATCGTACCCAGGGATATTTGCATTTTATTTTAAAAGTAACTAATACATTTAATAAAAGACAAAAATACTCACCAATCCCTCATCTCTCGATGCGTTGTAAAATGCGGAGGTAAAAAATGGAGGTCACTTTGGAGTAGCGTCGAGGCTGGGTCCCACTTAACACGCGAGTCTATGCCTAGGACTGGATATCTGCAGAGGCTGGGGCGGCCCAAACAGGATGGGGTAACCCTACTCTTACTTCCCCATACCTCACTACAATTCCCCACTCATCCTACTTACCTATAATGCACTTAATATATTTATAATCATACCTCACTACAAGAGTTCCACTCATTACTAAATGGTTATTTTGGTCATAACACATTATCTGCACCATAGTTTTGCCTGTCTTTAAAACTTGCATCTATTGCTCTTATTTCTCAAAAATCTTAATTCACCAATGGATGTTTGTCCTAACTTTCTTAAAAACACTTATTTTCTATACTGACCTTATTTTTCTATTTGACTTTTTCTATTTTGATATACAAATATACACTACATACACTGCTCCACACACCAGTACCTACTGCTACACCTCGATGTGGTACTGGAAAAAGCAGGTTGGAGAGAAATCCCTTGCAAAGTACCAGGTTGGAGTGATGTGAGTGGTGATGAAACA
>JAGKTI010030804.1:0-12295 GCA_018397915.1 Birgus latro
TCAAGTTGTGACTCTAAACAACTTTTATTAATAACTTTTCCTTCTACAATCAATACTTTCTGAGATTAGAGTTTTCGACACAGGCAGACACACACAGATACATTTCGTACAAAAATAATGACCATCGAGTTCGTCTACGTGGCTCAAAATACGATCATCATCAGCAGCGCACCACATAGTCATAAACACCACCACAACTCATGATCATCAGTATCACCACACCGCATGATCACAGTACCACCACATCACATGGTCATCAGTACCACCACACTGCATGTTTATAAGCACCACCACTACTACAATGTGGCAAGTACATGTTCTTAAATTTTAATCCACAATCATTAATACAAGTCACAGTCAGAACATGTTGGCTCATAATCCCCTTTCCTTTGACAAACATCTTCCTTGTTACGAGAAGAACACCAAACAATGAATATTTCCAAAATACAGGACCATCATTTGTGTTCGCTACATGTTGTTAACCCGTCACATTCCGACCGATTTCCGACCTCCGATACCCCCCAGTCCCGAGCATTTTGGGGAAAATTTTTTTTTTGGCTAAAACATCCGCTTTTGTTGAGAAACAAGGGAATATCAACAAGAAAGTGGTTACCTGGATCCCCAAGTGGTCAGAACAGGTGAGCCCCCCTAATGCAGGTCTCGTATTCTGTCACTGACGAGTCTGGTTCGCACGTTTTCTGTGCTAGGTAATTTTGGGAGAAACAACCAATAACACGTCTACATTTATTCATTTTGAACTAATAAATAATAGGAACAACAATATATGGGTTTCCAATGAGATTTATAGGAAAAATAAGCATTGTTCCATTGCGCGAGCATAGCGAGTTTGGTCACTTTCGTCACACTGAGTCGCTAAGTTTCTTGTTTCAGGAAACACATCATATTATCTACTTGCATATTACTACTTCAATGACATTTTAGCATTTTTGACTTTATGTAAATGGTTTCAGCTGTTTACATTTATTACGATGATATTTAGCATAATGATAGCATACAGTATACTGTATTTGCATACTCAGCGCACTCGCTCTGACTCCTCTTTCAACATACATAACATATTTTATAGTTTCATATTATCCTTTCAATGATATTATAACATTTTACACCCAATGTAAATGTTTTCACCTATTTACAATCCTTACGACGATATTTAGCACACTGATAGTGCATAATCACGTAGCAAGCACACTTGCTACCACACGTGTCTTGATTCAAAATATATTTATGCACTAAAATCATAATTTTCAACTAATATTATACCCGTTTACACTTTATACTAATATTTACATAGATATATCCCTTATAATTACACTGATCATCAGAATATCGCACCTTTATACACTCGCTAGGAATGTTTCAACTTAGAATATATTTATGCACTAAAATAATTTTCAACTAATATTATACCCATTTCCATTTTATACTAATATTTACATATTCACTGGCCTTATAATTACGCTGAGCATCAGAATATCGCTCGCTAGGAATGTTTCGACTTAGAATATATTTAATCACTAAAATAATTTTCAACTAATATTATACCCGTTTCCACTTTATACTAATATTTACATATTCACTGGCCTTGAAATTTACACTGAGCATCTGTATGTTGCATATTTTTCTGAGATTGAGCATCCTATCGCTATCACACCGTCTCGGAACTGCATCATTGTGTGGTATTCCCTGAAACAGGGGTGAATGCAGAGACCCACGTCACACCCTACGCACTCATAGCGGGTGTCTTTTCTCTGAGCGTTGGGTCTCACTCGGGAATTACCACACACATGACAACTCTGTTGGGGCCTAGGTCTGTTTGGCTGTGGAGAGAGAGGAGTGGCAAAGTGGCGACCGGAATTTTTCAGGGGAGTTTGGGCAGTAGGGGCAGTGCGGAGTCGTTGCTGAGTTCTCTCCTCACCATACTTGGCTATACTTTCCCTGCCAAGCTCCCTGATAAACCCTTCAAAGGTTTCCTGCACACCTGTTGTCATGGCATGCAGGTGGTGGCAATTGAGGGCAGTTATGTCGAGCAGGTGAGAGAAGAGCTTCTTGTACCACTTCATCGTGGTCCTGGCACACTCAGCACTCGATATCATGGAGTCTGACTGGTGCACGAGCCGCATATTGATGTTATAATCCAGGACACACTCAGGTTTCCAGATGCAGCGCCTGCTCTTGCTGCGGTAATCCACGGACACTGTGCGGTGCATCAAAGGGCGGTGAACCGTCAGTAAGAGGCAGACTTCTCTGTTGTTGTTCCACACTGTTGCTAAGATGTTATTAGCCTTCAAAAATACCACCTCATTTCTCTCTAGTTTCCGCCCAACCTTGACCATGTGACACCGGATGACCTTTACCGTACCACAGAGTCCCGTGTCATGCAGGTGTAGATAACGAGCGAGAAAAGGGCTAGTGTACCAGTGATCGAGGTAGAGGATGTGATCATGATGAAGGTACTCTTCAATCATTGTCTTCACCACTGCTCTCGAGAGTCCAATACTGAGATCTTGTGTTATGTCTGTCTGTGCACCGGTGCACAAGACTATGTCTTGCACATAACCGGTCTTACAGTCACACATAACAAAGATCTTGAAGCCAAAACAGTGCCTATTGCTGGGTATATACTGGGGAAAAGAAATATTGCCTCTCCACAACACGAGACTCTCGTCTATGACAAGGTCTCTATAGGGATAAAATAAGGAACGGAATGTTTGTCGTAGGTGATCATAAACCAACCTAATTCGCCTCATCTTGTCTGTGTCATTTACACTGGCAGGATCATCAGCATCGTAAAAGTGGAGGAAGCTTAGAATTTGCTGTAACCGATTACGGCTCATGATCTTGCCAAAGATCGGTGTCTGCATGAAAGGGTCCCTAGTCCAGTATGATGGAATTCTGTTTTTACATAAAATACCCATCAAAAGTACCAGGCAAATGAATATGAACATCTCTGACAGGGAAACAGGGTAATCGTAAATGATCGAATGCCTGCTCCTTGTGCCCAGTCTTTCACTCTCACGTCGCTGGCTGCTTGCAAACCTGTTGGTTTGCTCTGCTATTTGCTCGACAAAAGCCTCACTGAAAATCAGGTGGAAAAAATCCAGCCTGCTTGAGCCACGGTGTATGCCAGGAGCAGTGCAGCCTGCTCGTCCCTGCTCAGTGAAAGGGTGAATGATGGGAGAAAAATCTCTCCCATCTTCCCAATTCCACGTCACATCGCCCCCATCGTCGCCTTCGTCGAGGTGGGGAAGAGATGATGGTGGTGGAGGTTGGGGAGGAGGAGAGCAGAGGGCTTCCCCACTAGCACTCCTCTTCCCTCGTCCTTTACCCTTACCCTTACCCTTACGACCTTGGGGAACATCAGAGGGCTGTGGGGAGGAAGTTCGGGAATATTGGGGGCATAAGACGTGCTGGGGAGTGGCTCCTCCTCACCTCCCCGCTCCATCCCCACACCACGTGATTCACCCCGCTCACTCACCGCCGCACCTCGTGAACTCCGCTGCCTCACACCACCATGTGAACGCAATCACTCCCTCCCGCCACTCTCCCTTTCACTACTCACTCCCGCCACTCTCCCTTTCACTAACCACCCCTACACTTTCCCTTTCACTTCTCACTCCCTCCACACCACTTCCAGCCTCCCCAAACAATACACTAGGCCCCTACCTGAGTGTACAACATGCTGTCCTCTTGGGGCTGCGATGGGTGATAATCTCGCGGCCGTACCACGTGGCAGCACGTCCCATCCTCCCTTGTCCTCATGCTCGCTTTCCCCCTCTACATCACGTAGGGGCTGGAGAGAGGTTGCAGCACAATGTTTTGGTGCTGGTTGGCCCTCTCTAGCAGTGCGATACGTGACGTAGCATCTCTTCCTTGGTGAAGGGACCTCCTCATCACTGCTACTACTTTCCTCCTCCTCTGGCTGGATGTAGTCTTTGACAGCCACCTCGCCATCGAGTGGCGAATCACTGTCGCCTGTGAAGGCGTCCAGGGTGGCTTGTATTTCCTGCTCTGAGAGACCTCGGCGCACCATGTCTGACCTGGGTCACTGCTGAGAGGTGAGTGAATGAGGTGCTGCCATGCGTGGGTCATGCGGGGTCGCCGAGTGTCCCCACCTGGTGGCAGATAGGGGAAGGTCATCTGCGCCTACGTACCCAAAATCAAGTACGAAACTTGAAATTTGTGCAAATCATCAACCTTGCAATTGCGCTACTTACCGGTACGTTGATGGGTGTAGCTCTGACAAAACGTCACGACGTACCCATACGTCGACGGGACACCTCGAGTTAAATATATTTCAGTTGAATAAAGGAAGGCGTAAGCGTAAGTGACATGCAGCTAGCTTGTGTGGACGTGGCTGGTGACTGGCACTTGAAGCCACTGGAGTTTGAAAATTTAAGATATGAAATGGGAGAGGGGGTCTATACATGTGAAATGACAGGGAACGGGAGGCAGACCTGATGACAGAGCAATGTTTACTTTTTAAATTGAAAAACTGGTGTCTCCTCTATCTTTTGATATGAGATTCCTAGGGATCTCTGTATTCCTCTCGAGATGACCACAGTAAAGAAAAGTAGGAGCAGAGAGGTGGCCAGATGACAGAGAGAGGAAGAAACAATGTTTCTCACAAGAACGAAAGTAAATATTGTTACATCCCCATCCCACACTGCCACAGGCTCCAACAGCAGTAGATTAGTATAGGGAGGACGTTGCCCAGTGAGTTGTTTTTCCTAATGGTCAGCCTTTCGGTGTGCAGTACACAAGATCAGCTTAGGCGATGTAAATAATCATTGGTTTCTTAAGTTTACTGTCTTTATTTTGCAAATAATTACACTTAATACTTGCAAGCTACTCTTCAATGTTTTCACAAGTACTGGAGATATACAGTCTTCACTAACTGCAATTACACTTAATGCTTGCCAGCTACACTTCACTGTTTTCACAAGTACTGGAGCTATACAATCTTCACACCACTGACACTGAACTACACTAAAACTGAACTGAAAATTTACTGAAGCTGCTCTAGTCCCTTCCCCATCCTTATATTGCCTTGCATTACTCTCGAAGCTTCTAGTTTAGCGCCTACTGTTACCAAATCAGATACATCCAAAATATCCCAGCGTTTTCATACATTACTTAACACTCTATACAAACTGAGATAAAATTACATAATTTAACAGTCACATTAATAAAACATTATAGTAAAAAAAGAGCACAAAAATTAATGTACAGCTTACAAAATACCTCCATTCACAAACAGCAGGGTAACTGGCAACTCTGACACATAACAGAAAAGTATTCAAGAATCGTCGGGAATCCTCCAGCACTATCTAACTAGAAAATCTCGCTTCTCATCATTACCCCTTCCCTAGTCCTTTGTCATCCTGACAAAACTGCACAGTACTTACAAACATATTCATTAATCCTAATGAAACATCCAATTATACACAAAATAATCCTTCAACTTATCACGTCTTCTCCAATGCTGCTTCCGACAACATCCCTGCTCCTCCACACAGTCTGCTGCTCCTGGGACGTTTTGGTCCTCTTCCTGATTCACTTCGTCACTCGCGAAACTGTCACCATCCTCTTATACTTTAGCTCCTTGATCCTCGTCAACTTCCTCAGCTGGGAGTGGGCACGATTCCTCGAAGACGTTCCAGTTGTATTGTCCTGGCCCATGGTACTGCCACAGATGATTCACATGTACCACTTTTGGGCGAGACTTCCTGCCTCCCCGAATCCACTATGTTACATCTGATAGGCAGTCCAACACAATGTACGGTCCATCCATGGGCTCTGCAGCTTCAGTGACTGTCCCTTCCTTCACTAAGGATTGTGTAACCAAATTTTGTCACCATCCTTGAAGCTCACCTCATGTACCATTCCCCTTATATGTATATGTGTATGTATTATGCCTCCCTCACTGTATACCCCCCACTGTATCCCCCCACCCCCACTGTATCCAGAATCGCAGCATAAGCAGCGCTTCCCAGGCAAGCCTAGCCAATCAGCTCCATATGTTTCGACTCTAGTGCAGTCGAGGGCTGACAATCTTGGAGGTAACACCTATATTTCTGTGCTCCACATTAAAGGCCGTAAATAGCTACTCCAGGACTTTCCTTCAACCATCAAGAGAGAGTTGTTACATTTTTGGTAGCAGCGGTGATCGACCCTCGTTTCCAAACGCCTCCTACAGTGTTTTAGTGCCACCAACGACTACTCGCTGCCCCACCTCTCTCAGCCTCGCCCTCTCGCCCTCACTCTCGTGGCTCTGCATACAGGTGTCCAATACCCCTCCCCAGTGCCGTTCTCTACATCGACCACAACCCCACACAGGCCGTGACAATCGACGCCGCAGCCCTCCGCACCTGTTCAGGCACCTGTTCCGACACCTGTTCAAGCACCTGTTCCGACACCTGTTCATCTGCCGGTGGCCCTCTCCAGTGTCTGCCGCTCTCTGCATCTGCCACGTCACTGCCCTCTGCCACATCTGCCACTCGCCAGCTTTGCATCTGCCTGTGGCGACATTTGTCCACCCTTTAGTGCCTCCACATCTGCTCCGGATTAAACAACCACCGCCGCGCCCCTCAACCCTCCTATTCAGGTATCGGCTCAAGCCCAGCAAGACGCTCCACCTCTTCCAAGACTCATCTTACATACCTACTACAAGCGGTATTCACAACTAGTCTCATCCACCACGCCCGGCTGCCTCTGACGTCATCATCGTCTCCCGCCAGCTGATACACCTCGCCTGACATCCACCTCCCTCTCCACTTCGTTCACCATTCAGCTGTGTAACTATACTAGTGTATCTTCATCCACCCATCTGACTTTCTATAGAGATTATCCTCCGATTTTCTCTACAGATTGTGTGTTATTGTCATAATTAATCTCCACCCCTCACTCCATTCTCACCTTCACCACCAGTTTTATTCCTCATCTCCCATCTCCCCTACTATTTATTGCACATACCATTCCGTCATCTCCATACATTTCCATTTCCATACTCATGGTACATTTACTCATCTTCACCCTGTAAATATATATATCACTCCTCATCTCTCATTTTATATTGTCGCCAGACTACATGTCATACTTTGCATATATGGAACTTACTCCCTTCACTCTCAGTCAAGAAACAACCAATGATCACACCCCACTAGGCGAGGAAGATTCAGTGACTCATTTACGTAGCGGACGCGCGTACCATCTCCCTGCCTCACCACCCACCACTTCATTACTCACCTCCCCACACCCTTCCCATCCAGATAACTCATCCTCTACTCCTATTACTACACTGCCTGATTCTCTCCTTCCTCCTACCACTCTCGTTAACTCTCCTGCCCCACTTCACCTCTCGTCTCCCTTACACTTAACTACCACTACTTTCTCTCTCTCTCATTCCCCCATCACTTCAACACTTCCAACTATGAACCAAACGACCCCTACTCCCCAGTCTATCTATCTCGACGATGCCAATCGTCCCAAATTTACCGGCGAGGACTCCACTTGGTCTGTTTATGATTTTCTCAGAGAGGTCGAAACCGACATCCACAATCGGCAGATTACGGATGAAAACCTCAAAGTCTCTTATCTCATGGGTCGCTTACACCAAGGCAAATCAGATATCGGATCCGCGATCCGTGCTGGACATTTTGATGGCGTAACAACCTTTGCTGATTTCCGTAAGGAACTCATAACACTTTGCTGCCAACATTCAAATGCCGCATCTCTCATTGGGTTCACTAATCTCCTCACCCAGATGGATGAGGATTTGCACGTCCCCCCCCCCAACATGCCACACTACGCGAAGCAGCCGCTGCCATGACAGCCACTAGTAGCGAGATTCGCCAATTACTTATAGGCACAAACTGGGTACAGAACGTAAATGGAGCTCCTATGGTTTCACTCGACAACCTTGCAGATTTATTTGGTTACCTGAGATTCCTCCATTGGCTTATTCCTAAACAGAAAGAAACAGCTCTGGCGATCGGTTTCAATCCAGGAGATAAAATTGTTCAGATTACTAAAGCCATCCATGAAAGAACAGGTTCAAACCACACGCGTCAGGCCACAGACTGACCCTTGCTCTCAGGTCTGTCACACTACCACTACCCCAGACCACTGCCGTTCTTGTTCAGTTACACGAGGCAGACCTGCCACAAATCGTTCTCCAACTGCCAGTCGTGATCAATCTAGCGTCCGACAGAACAGACAGTCCTCGATCCTTTGCTGGCACTGTTGTACACCTGGACATCGAGCAAACAGTTGCGACCGTAAACACACACGGCCTTACTCCCAAACTAGACGGCGTACGCCTTCCCGTTCGCGTCGCCCTACATGCAAATATCACGACTAGTACGACACACACTACCGACGAGTGTCGTTACCTAAATCGCCACCAGTCGGGGGAAGTGCCGCGCCCCTATCGGACCAACATGACGTAGCAACAGAACACCAACTCCCCATCCGCCATGTAGGACCTATCACTTCCTCAGGTCTAGTCATTCTAGGACGGACTAATGACATACCAACGTCGTTCTTCATGGACACTTGATTTCTGATACCTCCTTAGACATCATTCAACGCCACCGCAATCGCGTCAGTTTCCTTGAACCGCCAGACATTCGCTTATGCGGTGTAGAAGGCTCAGAGTTTAAGGTCAAGGGAAGAGTCACTTTAGAAGTACAACTAGACAGCGCCTTGCTCCCTTTCCCAATAGAATTTCATGTAACTAACGACTTGAAATATCCAGCAGATGCCCTTATTGGCTTACCCACCATGGCACAACACTCCATTGCGTTATTGCCTGCCTGTAGTAGTATAGACATTTCTGGGTTCCCAGTCTACAGCATGAAATGTCCCCATCCTGTACTGCCAGTAACTTCAGTCGTTCAGTCCCCCCTGACTCTCTCACTCCCTAAGAGTGCAGAACAAGCCGACCTGTCAACATCATCATCATCATCCGAGAATACAGAGATCCTTCCCTCACTGACTGAGAGCAAGGAACCACCTGCTGGTACATCCCCTCAGCATTCAGAAAAGGCTCTTCCAGCCTCCTCTAACGACAGCACTACAGCTGACTCAGACATGTCTCAGTTACCTACCTCACAAAGTCTAACTGATGTTCTCCAACACGCAGAGACAAGGCGTGCAGTAACAAATACGTGCACAATTTTGTTACCGCATGAGTTCACCAAAGTTTCTGTTCGTGTTGTAGGTGCAAAAGAAGGAGTGGATGTACTAACACTGCCTGAGACGTGTTGTATGAATGGCTTAACTTATGAGTCAGCCTGGTGCACGATCTTAGAGGACAGTCTATGTTATCTATACTTGCTCAATGTCACGAATGCTCCACTAAAGCTTAAAAGTGGTGTAAAGATTGGAGACTTCCTGGTATACCCAGCAGCCGTAATGGTGTGCCAGAAATCCTCTATCCCTGCTGATGATGATAGTCTACCGACTGGTATATGTGCCACTAACTCTACGGGATCTGCTCCGACTCATTCACCTGACCTGCTCTCAAACCTAACTTGCAAGGATTTTCCACAGCATAAATCTCAACTGCTCGACCTTTTGCATGCTTACAGAAATGTGGTAGCCTTACCCGGAGAACAAATGGGCAAGACAGACTTAGTCACACATCACATAGACCTAATACCATGAACTCAGCCGATTCACATACCAGCATATCGGTTGCCTCACAGCTTGAGAAAACAGACAGATCAGATGGTACAGAAAATGTTAGTTCAGGACATTATCGAACCCTCCGTCAGTCCATGGAATAGTCCTCTTTTCTTAGTCCCAAAGAAGGATGGCAACTTTAGACCAGTAGTGGACTACCGTAAGGTAAACTCTGTAACCGTTCCCGACCGTTTCCCGTTACCTGTCCTCACAGATTTGCTCGAATCACTCGGTGAAAATAACGTAGTCTTTTCATCCCAAGACCTCCTCAGTGGATACTGGCAGGTCGAAATGGAAGAATCCTCTCGCCCAATAACAGCCTTCAGCACTCCTTCTGGACAGTTTCAGTTTAAGAGACTTCCTTTTGGTTTGAGAAATGCTCCTTCAGTATTCATGCGTCTTATCCATTCGGTATTTAGTGGTATGATGGGCCACTCTCTTTTTGCTTACCTAGATGACATAATTGTTGTAAGTAAATCAGTCCCTGACCATTTTGCCAAACTACAAGTCTTGGAACGCCTACAGCTAGCAGGCCTGAAAATCAACCTCAGTAAATGTGACTTCCTGAGAAAGAAAATCAACTTTCTAGGCCACTTCGTCGACGCACAAGGCATTCATACTAATGACGACAAAACTAAGGCGATCATCAATTTCCCAGAACCTAACACAACCGATGCTGTCAGAAGTTTCCTAGGCCTAAGTGGTTACTATCGCAGATTCATTAAAGACTATGCAAAGATCGCCGCACCTCTAACTCACTTACTAAGGAAGAATGTATCCTTTGTGTGGACTAATGATCAGTCCCAGGCTTTTCAAGCGCTACAGACAGCTCTTGTCAATGCCCCAATTTTAGCATTCCCTGATTATACCAAGCCCTTTCTTCTATGCACAGACGCCTCAGGCGCAGGACTTGGTGCAGTTCTAATGCAACTAGATCAAACATCCAGGAAGCGTGTAATAGCGTATGCTAGTCGCGCACTTACCACTGCTGAACGTAATTACAATGTCACCGATTTAGAAGCCTTGGCAGTTGTCTGGTCCGTGAAACATTTCAGAGACATAGTATATGGTTATCCAGTGCATATCCAGACAGACCACCTTCCTCTATGTGATTTGTTTTAGGGACGCAACCTCACTGGTAGGTTAGCTAGATGGTCCATCACCATCCAGGACTTCAATCCCACTTTTCAGTATGTCCCAGGAAAATCGAACGTAGTCGCGGATGCCCTCTCACGTCATGTAGCCGCACCTGTCACGTCCCTGCAGCCCAAGGTCACTGACAGCACAACCTTAACATCAGAGGATGTTCAAAACTCTCAGCACAAAGATTCCATGTGGTCACAAGTAGTTTATTTCCTTGAATCAGGAGATGCCTCGACCTTACCTGCTCTCCCAATACCACTAGATGAGTTCATACTAAAAGATGGTCTCTTGTACAGAAAAACATTCCTTACAGGAAAGGATTTGCCAAACAGAGAAGTACAACAACTCGTTGTCCCTACTGACCTGATATCTGCGGTCCTTCACATCATTCATGATACACCTCACGCATCCCATCCAGGTAAAGCCCGATGCTTGCGCCAAGCACGTCTCGAGTACTATTGGCCAACCATGCGTCGCGATATCAATGCGCACTGTGACTCTTGCATCTCGTGCCACCGCCACAAAGGTTCTACTGGCTTACCTGCACCGCTCTTACAATATCCAGTCCTGTCACGCCCATGGGAAACAGTGTCCATCGATCTTCTAAAACTCCCTCTTACAGAATCAGGAGCAGAGTATTTGTTTGTAGCAGTCGACCACTTCTCACGCTACTGTGTTCTCGTCCCCCTCTCAGATAAGACCGCGAAGAGTGTTGCACGTGCTTTCGAAGATCACGTAATTTGCCCGTTCAGTACACCACATACCATTCTCACTGACAATGGTACTGAGTTCAACAATAGTCTCCTGGAGGAGATCTGTCGCCGCTTTAAAATTAATAAATGCAATATCATACCTAACCATCCAGCTTCCAATGGCC
Organism: Birgus latro; assembly: GCA_018397915.1. Lineage (NCBI taxonomy): Eukaryota > Metazoa > Arthropoda > Malacostraca > Decapoda > Coenobitidae > Birgus > Birgus latro. The sequence goes on from JAGKTI010030804.1 coordinate 11,726, forward strand.
TTGTAGAGCACCACAATAGAAAAATCTTAGAGTGCCTCAGACACCTAGGCTCCCATAGTTCGACATGGGATGACTGGATTCCCCAAGTGGCATCCTCAATCAGTAGCTCCATCAATGCTTCCATTGGCGAATCTCCCTTCTTTGTTCTCTTTGGTTTTGACAAACACCTACCATACACCCTGTTATCCTCAAAGCCAGATCCAATCTATAACATGGATGACTATGTCAAAGTAAAATTGGCCAACTTCCAAACAATCCATCAGTATGTTACATCCAATCTCGCTTCATCTAAGGAGGACATGATAAGAGACGCCAACATAAATCTGCCTCTCCTATCACTATCGACATCGGTGATCTAGTCTATGCTCATTCCCATACGCGTACCTCTAAATTGGATGACAAATTTACCGGACCCCATTGCGTACTGAATAAACAAGCCAACAAGTATCACATCCAAGACCTCTCCACTACAGACACTAAGTGGGCCCATGCTGACGATCTGAAACGTGCTCCACGGGGCCTAGTGTTGGAAGAATCACTTGCACAACCTACTGCTCTCCCTCCTACTTC
>JAGKTI010030805.1:0-12295 GCA_018397915.1 Birgus latro
CAGGCATTTTCCCTAACCTCTTACATGTTTCGACACCCCATACTTCTTTCTTTGTCTGCCGGCGCAAGAAGCGGTATATATATATGGAAGGAGTACAGTTCTTTATCTTTCTGCTGCCCCTGCTTTTTCTTTCTGTCCATCATCCAGTTTTTGTTGCCCTATCTGGAGTTTTGGGGTCCAGGGTTAGGCTACTCAGTCCAGACATTTGAGGCGAGAGTGACCTGGTGCTTCTTCCCTGAGTAGTATGAAAGGAACACTAGATCCCAGCCTTCCCTCTGTTGTAAACACTTATGGGCCCCAACCGATTGAATTGCCTTAACCCACTAGTTGACCAGACCTCCATTTGAATATATGGTTCCTGCCCCACTTCGTAAATGATGTCCTAGGTTACAAGAAACCATTCCGCCTGCACTAAATGAAAATTCAGCTGAAGGTAGCAGTGCATCGAATGAGTGGGTGCCTCGATAGTCCTCCAGGCAGGAAATTATCCAACTCAGGTGTTCGTATAACAATCCCTCCTTCTCTGTCGGCTGTCATGCGTCCAAAGGCAAGAGTTCGTCCCGGGAGGAGAGGGGGGGGGAAGCTTCCCTCACTGCATTTTTCAGTACTCCTTCCCACAGCTTCAGAACCTCATCTAATCATTCGCACATTTTCCCGCCATATTCTTTACTCCACTTTTTAGCACCTTCACAACTTCAAAACCTCATCTGCTCATTCTCACATTTTCCCCTACACATTCTTCCACTGCTGTCTGAATTATACCGTATAATTTGGATATTGGTAGATTATCCGATCAAGCTTCAGTAAGGAGCCGATGCTGCCACTAAATAGTCGGAGTGGCGATTGTAAAGGTAAAATATATCAAATAAATGCTGATACTGACCATAAACACTACTGACCATCAACATCACGTGTTTAAATTCATGCAGAATAATGGTAAAAATTGCAGGCAAACAGAATTTTAATACTCATTGTTATCCATATAGCTTGCAAGAGCTCCCATTATGTGTTTAGTGATGAATATAGTACTGTCTTGCCATCCCTCTGGTGGTTCACAGTGATCTAGGTAGTTGCTGTACTCGAATGATATCTTTATTACTGTATAGCCTGTTTATTATCTCCAGGCGGCTTTACTCATATTAGGAGAGATTTTACAAACGCATGGAGGGGGAGGTTAAGCACAGCTAGTACCCAACGCGTTCACACAAAAGGTCATTCCTAAGTTGAATACAAGAAGAAAAATGTATGTATATAGATTTGTGGAAGTTAATATTTGTCAGCAGCATAAATCATCCGAATGTCCTTATGTATTTAAGACATTATTTGAAATAAATTCCTGTTGTTCATCAACAGCGATAATATATCATGACTACCTCAACCCAGCTCCCTTAAAAAAAAAAAAAAAGTGTGTGTGGAATGAAAGTGTCATCATTTTGTTTCCTGCTTTTGTATCCTTGTCTTTAGCTATACCAAACAGCGGTGCTATTTACAGGTCCTTTGTACTCTCTCTCTCAAAACGTTTCCCCTTTCCACAGCCTTCCTCCATCCCTCACAGGCTCCTCTCCCTCTCTCGTACAATCTCTCCGCACCAGCAACTTCTCTCTACCTCTTTCTTAAATCCCCCGTACCCCACATTGACCTTTCTTCTTCAGAACCTTCTCCTCCCCTCTCACCCTCCCTATCCCCTCCCACAGCCCCACCCCCCTCCATACCCATATACCGCAGTCAGCCAGCAGCGAACGATTGTTATTTTTTAGATTTTTTCTTTTTTCGGACTTGGGTCGATATAGCCTTCATTAACTTCTTAAATCCAGTGACTGATTTTCCGTCATAGGCCTGTTGTTGCCAGTAGACGATACTGTTTGCGTTAGTAGAGACATGGGAACTGAAGGGGATATTTTTACTGTTGCCTTCATAAACCCCGTCAGTACTAGACATAACTTCAAAGCAGAGAAACAGCGAAATTGTGCAGCAGTATTCCGAAGCAGGAGACTCGAACAACAGCATAGATAAATCCACAGCTAGCCCTAGAACGACAGCCGTAACTTTATCATAGTTGGCCCTAAAACGTTTTCTACAATGTTTTAATCAGAACGACTTTCCCCTCTGCCTCATCTGCTTTCTCCTCGTCTTCTTCCTCTTCCTCGTTGTCGTCCTCCTCCTCCTTCATTAAGAAAAGTCGCGCGCGTTACCCACTCCCAGTTGAGTATAGTGTGATGAGAATAATGTTAATACCGTAGGTAGCAGATATGAAACAAGAAAAAAGTCAGAATAATGTTAATACCATAGGTAGCAGGATGAAACAAGGAAAAAGTCAAAAGGTTGAAGTAGTCCACTCTTTCAGTCCGATGACACATTTGTCTTTATACTCTTGCTGCCTTCAGATATTGTTGCTGAGCTTAGGGAAGACTTTTCAGACGCCGTAGATTAGCGTTTAGCGTTCATTAAACCCATCAGTAATACTCTTAGAGGTGTTTCTACAAATTGTAAATGCCAAACATTCATGCAAAACACGTCGCTGTAGTTAAGTGATTGAGCTCTTCAGGACGAGAAGCATTTCTTCAGCTGACTGTAATCGTTCGTTACCGTCACCATCGAAGTTGGAAGTGGTTATGTATTCGCCTATGTTTGTACGTCCACACAATATCTCCAAAAGTTCTCAGTTAATTTCAATGAAATTTTGTGGAAGGGTGGGCCATGGGCCAAAGAAACACTTGATGAAATTTTAGGGCGGATCCGAATCCGGATCCTATGTATCCAACACAATATCCCCAATAGTTCTCAATGAATTTCAATAAAATTTTGTGGAAGAATGGGCCATGGGTCAAGGAACAACTGGTTAAATTTGGGGGCGGATCCAGATCCTATGTGTTCTACACAATATTTCCACGGATCCGGATCCAGATCCTTTTTAATGGCATTCGCTAGGTATGCGCTCTCTGAGTGCTTTCCAGTTGTTGAGTAGCTCACGTCTGTCTGACCGACCAGACCCATCAACCGCAGGCAAACAATCACCCTAGCAGGGCCGACCCATGCAATAACCCCAATGTTCCCTTGTGGCAAACAGCGTCTGACCACAATGATGGGCGAGGAAGAGTGAGGGGATTTGGTTCCCGGATGAATACAGCATTGCTTCTCTGCCCAATTAACAGGAGCATCATTGTTGTAGGCTCCACATCACCCCGTTGTTGGTTATATGGTTACCACCCAGCGTTGTAAATATTTTCTTGGTTTATTGGATCAGCTAAAATGGAAAGAAGAGTAATAAGAAGTGACAGGGAAAGTGGGAGAAACAGGAAGAGAGGAAGGCAGACATAGAAAAAGAATGATAAAAGATGAAGGAAGTGTCATCATACTAAAGAGGGTTAATATTCTCTTCTACTTTAAGGAATTACGTACAGTACATGTTAAAGAATTTTTTAAAAAATAAAGACTGAAGAAGAAGGCTTATATTACAGCTTTTCAAGTAGGTACACTAGGACCAATATCGCCTGGTGCTAGCTAAATATAATTCGTAGGTGTAGTAGTAGTAGTAAAACAACTTGTCTGTCTGGCAGAGCCGACCCATAAACCGTAGGCAAGCAATCGCCCCTGTAGGACTATCCCGTGCTGTGAACCGACGTTCCCTTGTGATGGACAGCGGTTCGCAGAAGCTAGACCCGGGGAAGAGCGTGGAAGTTTCGTTCCTGGGTAGATGCCGCAATTGCGTCTCTCCATCCAGCTATCGGGGACACCATAGTTGCTCCCACATCACCCTGTTATTTGGTTATATGATTACCACCCAGCGTTATAAGTGGTTTTCTGGGTTACAGGAAACCATTTGGCTTGTTAATCAGTGTAAAATCGCCTTAAGAAGAAGTAGACAGCACTACATCAGGTGAGTGGATGATAGTCGCCACCATCTACCATAAATCCTAGCTGTAGGCTTAGCAAACAGGCGGTTACTCGAGCATTTTATAAGACTTTAACTGTTAGCACAATTAAATCAGAGTGTTCTTGTTTTAGTGTGAATAAGATACACAAATGTACAGTCGAGGACATAAGTTTGCCTAATATTTCATCTCTTCCACTTCTGAGTTTCCTCTGCTGTCTAATATTTATAAACAGAAAAAGTCTTATGATTCTCTGCTCAAAGAATATCGTCACTGATTGGATGCGACAGGGAGGAGTGTGATGGACGTGCCGTAATTTTGAAACAGACGCAGTAAAAATAGTGGGCGTACTTTTGTCCCTGACTGTAAAAAGCGCAGTGAAAGATAATGCCAGACAACCCTAACCCATACATCGGTGTTAGAGCCTTCAGACAGCAGCAGCAACCAGTTAACCCTGTCATGATCGAGACAACTTGACAATAATACTCCAGCTACAGGAGGACGATTGATTTTACTTGAGAGAGACGTCGGAGCCTGAGGGAAAAAAAAAATCCTTTACCATTGACTATCACATAAAAGATATCAAATGTTAAAGAATAAAACTGCAGCAGATTGGTTGGCCGGTGTTAAGTATCTCCTGTGTACGGAATAATTCTGGTATTTTGCTCTACCAAGCTCGAGACAATTGTATTCATCTGAGAGTGAGTCAGAGGAACCCGAGGTAAGATAGACAGCCTTAACCCTTAACAGCCTTAATTCATTGTTGTCATAGCCATCAAACAGCACCATCAACCAGGTAATCTGTTAAGCCCTCGTCTCTCCTGTTTTGGGCGAGCAAGTGGTGACCAGAGAGACGCTACACCATTTACCAGGTAATTGGTTCATTAAGGTGAGGGGATGGAAAGAGTGGGTACTGAGGGGAAGGGGTATTGGTGGTTGGCCGGGGTGGAAGAGATTATTAGGTAGGGAGTGAGTTGCTAGGCGATGGGCAAGGAAGACTGGTAGGTGAGATGGGTTTCTAGTTGAGGGTTTCTAGTTGAGTAAGGCGGGTGGGCTGGTGTAATTGTGATATGTGATATTGTTTGATACGGATAGGGTAGTGGGGAAATTACTAGGTGGGTAGGTAGGGGTGGGGGAGATTTGTAGGTGAGGATGGCATGATGGGGGATACTGTTAGGCAGGAGTGGTGAGTGAGGGATACTGTTAGGTAGGGGCTGGGTAAGATCGCGAGGTAGATAGATACTGCTAGGTAGGGGTGTGTTGGCTGAGGGATATTGTTAGGCAGTGGATGGGATGGAACCACACTAAAAGATTTGCTAAAGACGAATGTCGTATGCTTTGTCGCTGCCTATCGCCTTGTAAATCTCAGACAGAAATAGTAATGAATTCGTAATATTGGATCGACCATTCGTAAACCGCTTCCGTTTCGCATATAAACTGATACTGCACTAAGAGTTTTGACTATATTTGTGTATCCGAATCAAGCATTTAAAGAGTAAAAATGTCTTGCTAAGTGGGTTAATGGTTTCTTCCCCTTCTTGTGGTGGTGGGAAGATAGGCTGTTTCCTCCACAGTTCTCCACCTCGTTGTAACTTATTTCCTTTATACCACAGTTTCCCTTCCTGTCACTATTTTCCTCCTTGTCACCCATTTTCCTCCCCTTCCTCCTTGTTACTCCCACTTTCCCTCCTTGATACTGTTTCTTTCCGTACCATTGCTACTCTCCCTGTCACTGTTTATCTTCTTTTCACTTTTTCGTGTCTTTCGTGTTCCTGTTTTCCTTCCAGTCACTGTATACCCACTGTCAGTGTTGTCCTCCCAGCCGGTATGTCCTTCCCTCTCCTCCATGTCACTGTTTCCCTCTTTTTCTTTTTTTCTCTCTCTCTGTTTCCCTCCGTAGTACTTTCCCTCCCTCTGCTCCCTGTCACTGTTTCCCCCTTTTTTCTGTCTCTGTTTCCCTCCGTAGCACTTTCCCCTCCCGTTTCTCCTTGTTATTTGTATCCCTTCCTGTTTTCCTTCCTATCACTTTTCTACACTTCATCCCCGTCTCTGTTTCCCTCTCTTTCACTGTTTGCATCCTTTCCTCCTTGTTAATTTCTCCCCATTTCACGCTTTTTCTCCCCGTCCTCCCTGTCCCAGCTTCCCTACCAACCCTTCCCGCTACTCTGGATGTTGACAGATAATTTGCTACTCGTTCTGTAATCAAATTAGCTTTTCCATCCACTTACCCCATTCCAGTGATGACATTATTTTCTCCCCCTCTTGGCCAGACCCATATTAAACCATTCCCTGTGCCTATACGCTGTCCACTTTAACTTGGCCTAAATATGTGGTCTCTGCATTCTGAATGGTGACGTTTAGTTAGAGATGCAACCCAGGAAAATAGCTCTCGTCACTCTCATCACAAAGAAGTGTTTCATAAAGGATGGTGGGTTGTGTTTTTACGGCACTCGTCTTCTTTGAGTTAGTTACAAAAGACGAAAATCATTCCCAGGTTAAGAATGATGAAATATGCTTTTCCCTCGCGGTCCTGTTTTTTTTTTTGTTTTTTTAAGGCAAGTTCGCTTTGAATTTCATAAAATGTTCTCTTTCCCTTTACCACATAGTCTGCACTCCGGCTCATATGTGTGAAAATACTATGCCTCCTTTCTTTCCCTCCCTCTCTCCCTCGTCGTTGTTATCATCGTCACCATTTCTTCCTCTTTGTTTTCCTCTTCCTCTCGTCTTTTTTGTCCACTTCCCTTGCCCTTCGTCCTTTTCTTTATAAACTTCATCGTCATCATAGGCATCATCATCATCATCAGCAACAGCAACAACAGCAGCAGGAGCAGCCGCAGCAGTCTTTTTTTTTTTCCCCCCCCCTCTCCGTTTTCCACTTCTTCGTCCTTCACGCCTTCTTGTCGTCTTCTCTGTCTTGCTGTCGTATCCAGGGTTTCAAAAGGAGGCTTGTTGTTGTCATATTTGATGAGTTCGAAAGACTGAACATGCTTGTGAATGATATACGATTATGTCCTACAGCGGCCGGTATAAAAACACGCGACGTCAAAGAGGAGGGGGGGGGGGGGAGCAACTGTACAGTGCACATTCATGTCTTTGTGAGTGCTGGAAGGAAAATAATTCGGTGGAGCGGGCACCACTTTGTGTTGCTGGAGAAGTGACCTGCTTCCAACCAGTGCCTCACGCACGAGTATAATGGATGGTTTTTGGAGGGGGGATGATAAGTGCATGTTATGTAAGGGAGGAAACTACGACAGATGAGCAGTGGTAACAGGTGGCACTGAACTCACTGCGGGATGGTAGACACATGTGCTACCGATGCGAACACAGCTACTCCTACATGTGCATAAATTAACATAATGTGTTCCTCATGGCATAAGAACAATCTGATTCATATTATAATCACAACAGACCTAAATCGCATGCTCGATATGATTGCAGTGTTATTAAAAGGTATAGTTTCATATAAGTAAAGTCTCATTTCATCAGCATAGCCGGGCAAATTTTATTTTTAGAAGATAAATACATACATCAATCGCTTACGAGTGGACTTTTCCTTTTCATGAGAATGTGTAACTGCTATATAGTGCATGTGAAAAAAAAAACATAACTTTCTGAAACATTCTTTGGTTAGTGGGAAGCAGGCGCTTGTATTTTGGCACAAAGATAAAAACGTTTCTGAGAAAGGTAAATTTTTGCACGATAACGTACTTGGTTTTCATCGTTATCAGTGTAGAGTCAGGCCATCCCCTCTTTCCTTCTTTCAATACGAGGAAATCTTTTCTAAAGCGAACGAGTGTGTGAGTAACTAGACCAAGCTAACTAAAAAGGCATTTTAGCTAAGGGGTTAATCATAGTCAGCTACCTCTAATTACAAACACTTTTACAACGGTGCATATCAGTGAGTTGGTCCCAAAGTTTCAACCAAATTTCTAATTTATCCTTCGACCCACCCACAGCGAGACCTCGCTGAGTCGCGACTCATTTTTGAGAACCCATGAGCAGGAGAATGAAACAAGAGAAAAAGGAAGAAGTTAATAACATTAACTTTCAATAATCCATAAAGAGAATTAGGAAACTTTTTAAGGGCCACAGGCTAATCCTCCAAAAAATGAGAGAGAAAGAAAGTGTACAGTACCACACAAGCCAAGCTATAAAGGAGAAATTAAATTTATAAGATCAGGTATTCTAAAGTATTTCATTCCAACTTAAGCCAGACAATTTTGTCCAACCGAACGTGAGTTATAGGAAGCTGAATGTATTAATAGTCACACCATTACAGATAATTTTTGTGTTCTGTTACAGCAAAAGTCAGGCAGTAGGCTAATATTCAGCGGGAAGTTGTAGAAGTTTGAGTGTTGATACTGGCACCATGAATCAGACATCTAATGGTCAGGATAAATCTGGTAGTATTTTCCACCCAGACAGTGTTATTTAGCTGAGAGTGACTAATGGAAGTCTTTAAGTATTCACCCCCTCAGTCCGATCACATTATATATTCTTGTGTCCTTCAGACGACTTTATTCTGATCAGGAGGGATTATTTGAAACGCTATAATTGGATATAGCTTTCATTAGCCTTTTTACTCGTAGGGTGCTCATGTAAGCTTTTAAAAATCGCTTAAAAGTAGTAAGGAAGAAAATAAATACAAACGTCCAGAAATGAGGGGATAAACTATGTACAGAGCCATGCAAGCTTAGGTAATTGCAGAGGAGAAATTATCAGACGTACAGAGCCACGCAAGCACAGATAATGACACAGAAAAAAACAAAAAGAGGAATAGAGTCATGCAATGTGAGACAAATGCGAAGGAGAAATTAAAAAGACGTACAGAGCCATGCAACTGCAAAGGAAATCAGAAGCGACAGGGAGGCTCCAACGGCGCTGATAATGAAGTCATTCCTAAGCAAACGGCGCGCCGCCCAGAGCTGCCGAAGGTGCCGGGAATTGCTTATCGGTATGGGCTTTCTTTATCGGCATGCACGGTCGATCTTCATATTGTGGGCGTCTCGAAATTACGAGAGTGCATTGTTGGTGTGCCGTGGCTGGCTGGGCGACGACATAAACAAAAGCACGAATATACTCACCGAAGCACACATCTAACTCCTAACTCAGCACACCGGTCTCCTTCAATCAAGACTTATCTTAGATCACTGAATAGGGACAAAATGTCATTGTATCATTTAATAGCTACTAGAAAAAACAAATATACCCAGTTTACTAACAGATAGGTATTATCTGATTCCTATATTACCTTCAGTACAACCAATATTTCTATCTCTACAAGTACTGAACTTCTCTGTGTTTCATTTAACAGTACCCTCAGCTGGACGTGTCATCACTTTCTAAAACCGCCCCAGAGAAACTTGGATTATCGTACAGAATCCGTAACTTCACAAGAGTCATGTGCGCTCTCTGCTGGAATATTGCTCATCCTTGTGGAGCGGATGTGGAGAGATTGCACTAAAACGACTGGACGAAATTCAGAACAGAGTCATAAGAATAATTACCATAATGACCCAGCAGTTATAAATGAACTACGTCCCGTACAAGTAAGGCGGAATGTTGCCTTCCTTGCATTATTTTACAGATACTTTTATAGCAAATGCTCAGACGAAATTGCATCCATTGTGCCACCTCTTCACGCCTTCCCCCACGCAACACGGGCATCTGGTAGCGCTCATGACTGGACTGTCACACTGCCTTATTACAGAACTTCTGCCTAGCAGATTTTTTTTTTTTACCCCCCCCCCAACTGCTTCTCTGTGGAACTCGCATCCCCAGATTATTTTCCCTCCAAACTTCAACCTTCAGCAGTTCAAGTTCAACTGTTACAGATTTTTTATGAAGAGAGGACGCCTGTAATCTGGTGTATGGATTTTTTTTATTGAATATTATTTTTTTCCTTCTGTTTATCTTCTGTAAAAAAAAAAAATCTAAAAAAAAAACAATCTCACAGTTTCCCTATCCCTGCCTGCCAGAGACCGATTAACTGACCACAATTTTCCCCCATCAAACTGACCACATTCCTTATATGTCGGCCAAACACACTTTATCATTCAACTCTCTAAACTTCCCAGAATCTCTGTGCATAATTTCTCATCCAGCGTCCAGTGCCCATAATCCTCTCATCCCCCTTCCCTAACTCCTTTCCGCCGCCCCCTCCTCTCTCACCTCATTTTGGCCTCCCACATAACCCCCTTTGCCCCTTCCAATACCCCCTTCTACTCCCTCCTTTGTTCCATTTCGTCCCCTTTCGTCCCTCCCCCTTGTCCCTTCTACCCCCATCCCTAAATACCCCCTTCTACTCCCTCCTTTGTCCCATTTCGTCCCCTTTCGTCCCTACACCTTGTCCCTTGTACCCCCATCCCTCGACCTCATTCCAATCTACACCACCCCCTTGTATCCCCCCTGGCCCTCTTTCGCCTTCCCTTACCCTTTGCGCCTCCTCACCCCCTACCTTCCCCTCTCATGTCCAACCTCTCCCCTCACCCCACTTCCTACCGTGGTGTCATCAGCCTGGCATCAGCGAGGTTTAACTGACACAGTGAATCGGAATTAATGGCTTTCCTACCAGATTTGCCGTTACAGAATTGTTATTATTACAGTGCATGGTGATCAGGCATTTGGTCGTGTTTCGTGGGACTCGGCTCTGTGTGTCAGTTAACTCCCAAACCTGTCATTTAGAGTAAAATTTGGAATTCTGATAATCACCCTCAGTTTGTGCGCATGTAAAGTGAAAAATCATTTTGGACACTTAGCTCTCTCATGCCCCTATGACTAACTCTCAGAACCATAAAAACGTTTGGTGTTAGCAGGAGAACCCTAGAGATGTATAGTGGGTATTAAAAATCTTATCAACCCATCCTGCTATTCTTTTCACTCACTTTGAAAATCAGTGTGTTGAATTTGAAGCAGCCGTCACTGATGAACTCATTGACCACGGATCAGTATAAGCGTTGTTTGCTGCAGGTTCACCACACTGGTTTTCAATGTTCGTGGAGAAAGTGACAGGAAAGGCGACAGGGCTTTTGATACCGACTTTACATATTAAGACAGGTCAGTGGTGACAGTGTTGTATTAACTCTTAGGCATGAATCACTCAGTAGAGTAAGTCTCAAGTTGGTACAATAGAATATTGTAACTGTACCAACCACGGCAAGCTTTTAAACTAGTTGTTTTATTAACCCCCATGAACGGGAGGAACTTTCTTCAGTTAACTGACATCGTGTGTGTGCAGCCGCCGAAACAAAACTCTTAATTCACATCATCCACCCAAAGGATCAGCTATTTCACTGCGCGTAGAGCAGACTTATCATTTTGACTAGCGCAGGGGGATTATAAATCGCGTAGGAAATAATTCGAAAAGGGGCTATCAACAATTTACTGCTGTATAAATGTGGATATAGGAGTATAATTAGGATACAAAGGGAGAGAGCGTCATTCATCCTCCGATGATAGCCTTTCCAAAAATACGGGGTATTTACTTTTTTCTTACTAGCCTACATGAACACAGTTTGGTGAAAATGGTACGGAGCTGAATAATATGATCCCTCTCATGGTTGGGACAACTATAGCACTGAACATGAGCCTCCAGGCCAAGGAGGATAGTATGGAGGGTGAACTCACCTTAAAAACAATGCATATTTGAGTGCCTCCGCGCGTGGTCCCATTCGCTCGACTCCCACAGCCAGAATAGAAAACGGAGTAATGGTAATGTTCGTCTGGGATAAGCTACATCTATGGCTTTTACGGTATTCATAATGTACACACTAATATTCCTCACGATCATACGTGTAGGCCAGCATGTGTATCCATGATGTATGGATGGGAGAGTGAAATAATAATATTCGGGTGTTTTAAGTATAATAGTAAAAGTTCATGTAGAGCACGTGTATGAATTGTGGACAAAAAACTTATACGTAAACATATATTGGCATGCAGTGGCGGATTTTATGATGAGGCATTAAATTTGGAGTTACAATAGGCCCCATGCATCCGCACTGTGAATGTCGGTTCTTGTTAAATACCCGGTTCACTAATGTAGGCAGATGAATATAACTCACCAGAGGTTCGAGTAACACATTACAGTAATTATCTAATCAAAGACATTTGACGAACGTATGAAATAATGTTCTGTTCACAAAACAATCAGCTTAATATATCGATATGAGTGTGATACATACATAATCTATATTATACGGAACAGGTTGCTGGTGAATTCACTGCAGAGGACACACCTGACTGTGGCACCATCTAGCACTGCCCGTCCTAACTAAACGGTGGCCAGTTAGGACTTACGGCTGCACACTGTATGGATGGGAGTTCACCCTCCATATTACTATCCTCCTTGCCCTCGGCCCTATCGGATCGCTTAGCACTTGTCCAAATTAAAGCCGTCTCTGAACCATGCTTCGCTTTAGAGC
>JAGKTI010030806.1:0-12295 GCA_018397915.1 Birgus latro
ATCCTTCCCATCCAATCTCACTGTACATTCACTGGCTTCACTTCTCTTGAAGACCATCACTTTACTCTTCCCTACATTCACCTTCAGATTCCGTTTCTTACACACTCTCCCAAACTCATCTACCAAGCCTTGCAGCTCCCCTTCGTCTTCGCTCAACAACACAGTATCATCTGCAAACAACAGTACAGGGAGTCTCCAAACACTGCCCTCTCTCACTAGGGCCGCTCCAGCATCCACTGCCCGACTTTGTATCTCTTTTTATAACCCCATCCACGTACAGATTGAACAACTATGGAGACATGACACATCCTTGTTTCAATCCAACCTTCAAATGGAAAGATTCACTCAGTTTACCATCCACACGCACTGCAGCCTTAGCACCCTCATACATACTCTTCACTGCCTTCAACAACTTCCCATCCACTCCATGTATTCTTAATACCTTCCACAAACCTTGTCTATTCACCCTGTCATATGCTTTCTCCAGATCCATGAAGGCTGCATACAACTTCTTGCCCTTCTCTAGAAACTTTTCCACTAAGGATCTAAGAATGAATATCTGGTCTACACAACCTCTTCCCTTCCTAAAACCTCCTTGTTCTTCTCCAACTAAATCCTCTGTAATTTCCCTAACTCTGTCAATAAGTATCCTACCATATACTTTTCCTATTACACTGAGAAGGCAAATGCCCCTATGATTACCACACACTGCTTATTCCCCTTTTCCTTTGTACAGAGGAATAATTATACCTGACTTCCAATCCTCTGGGACTCTACCCTCCTCCCAAGCCAATCTGCACACCTTCCACATCCATTCTATTACTATCTTTCCCCCATGCTTCAGCATTTCACCACACACTCCATCAATTCCTGGGGCTTTCCCCATTTTAACTTTCTTCATTGCTTCCACCACTTCCATCCTACTGATTTCTTCCTCTCTTCTCACAACCCTCCTTCTCCCTGCCATTCCCCAGCCACTTATACTTGCATTACTTTCATTCTCTATGTTCAACAGTTCATTAAAGTGTTCTCTCCATCTGTTTACTTTTTCTCCCTTCTCCACTAGTAATCTACCATTTTTATCTTTCACACCCCCACTGACTTCGTTGGCACCCTGTCTAGCTCTCTTTACCTCCTTCCAGAACATTTTCTTACATTCCCTCCACTTTGCACTCAAATTCCTTCCAAATTCCTCATCCACTCTCTTCTTACTCTCTCTTACTAATCTTTTCACCTCTCTCCTCCTCACTACATATAATTGTCTCGTCCGTCTCTCAGCTTCTTCAATGCCCCTGTTCCTCATCCACCCATTATATGCTTTCTTCTTTTGTGCCACAGCCTCTCTCACCCCTTCAGTCCACCATGCTGTTCCCTGAACCCCCTTTCATCTTCTCTTCACTCCACACACCACCTCACATGCTGCACAGATTTCTTCAGTGAATTCGTTGCACACACCTTCCACATCCCCCATCTGCTCCAATCTATATTTACCCAATCGGTCCTCCACTTCCCTTTTATATTCAGCCTTCTTTCCATCCTCTTGTAACTTTTCTACCCTCCTTGTAACAAATACTTCCTCCTGTCCTTCCCTTCTTCTCTTCCTCCATCTTGTTTGGATTCTGATACTGGCCACCATCAAGTGGTGGTCAGAAAGTCCACTCCCCCAGCCTCTATATACTCTTGCATCCATTACACATCTTCTCATCCTTTCATCCACACACACATAGTCAGTCATTGCCTTCCGTTCATTCATTCCACCATCCTCTCTTCTCACCACTCGCCATGTATACCTATGGATCATTTTGTGCCTGAAGAGGGTATTAGCTACCACCAACCCCCTCCCAGCACACATGTCCACTAAAGCACTGCCATTCTCATCCATCTCTGCAGGCACACCCCACTCACCAACCACTCCATCCACCTTCTCATTCCCTACTTTTCCATTCATATCTCCAATCAGAAACACTCTCTCATTCCTTTCAAACTTTTCCAAGCAGGCTTCCACATTTGTCCAAAACTCTTCTCTCACTCTCCTTACACGATCTTGCGTTGGTGCATACATGCACACAATTGCCCACATTTGTAGTCCAACTTTCACTCTTACCCACGCAATCCTTGACCCAACTGATCCATACTCTCTTACATTCTCCTTCCACCTGTTGCTCACACCAATACACACTCCCTCTTTCGCCCTCTCATTCTCACCCACTCCCACACATATACCCCATCCATACTCCCATTCTCTCACACTCTCACCTTGCCATTTAGTTTCAGTTATTCCACATATATCCACTTTCGCACTCTCAGGCACCTGTACAATCTCTCTCTCTTTCACCTCATCATTCGTACCCCTAACATTCCACGTTGCAATCTTTACCACGTCCTTTGTCTGGTCCTTTTTCATCAACTTTTGGTCAGTCCTGGTCCGATGCTTCTTGTTTGTATTTTTAGTTATTTGTTTTTACGGGGTGGGGCACTAACCCACCACCAACCCTTTTAGTCGCCTATTATGACAAGCAGGGATACTGGGGGAGAATTCTTGAAAAAACCCCTACCCCCAGGTATTGCCTGATTCATATACTGTATTACCTTCAATGCTACTAATATGCCCGTCTCCAAAAGTATTGAAATTCTCAGCGTCTCACTTAACAGTGCCCTCAGCTGGACCTCTCATGTCAGATCACTTGCGAAAACCGCCTCAGAGAAACTTGGATTATAATACAGAGTCCATAACTTCTTCACTGACGAGCAGATGGCTATAATTTATGAGAGTCATATGCGCTCTCAGCTTGAATATTGCTCACCCATGTGGAATGGATGAGGAGAGGTTGCATTAAAACAACTAGACAAAATTCTGAAGAAAGCTGTTGGAATTATTAATAACCTTGCTATTACAAATAATTTACCTCCTCTACGAATAAGAAGGAATGTTGCCTCCTTTGCATTATTTTACAGATATTTTTATAACAAATGTTCAGACGAAGTTGCGTCCATTGTGCCACCTCTCCATGCCTACCCTCGTGCTACATGAGCATCTGGCAGCGCTCATGACTGGAATGTCACACAGCCATATTGCAAAACTTCCGCCTATCAGAATTCTTTTATTCCCGAACTGCACCTCTCTGGAACTCACTTCCTCAGAGTTGTTTCCCTCCAAACTTCAGCCTACAGCTGTTCAAGTCCAACTGTTAAAAATATTTCATGAATGGAGGACACCAGTAATCTGGTGTATGGATTTTTTTTTTTTATTCATTTGTTTTCCTCTGTTCTGTTATTAAAAAAAAAAAAAAATGCATGACATACCCACACCCCACACACACCGGATACACATAGCTTCCTATGCAGACGACATAACACTTACATGTACACACCAAAACGCAAACACAGCCGCACGCATTCTCCAACCTTACCTCAACACGCTACAAGAATGGTTCACCACAAACAGGCTCATAATAGCTCCAGCCAAATCTACAGTGACCCTTCTCACAAACTGGACAGCAGAACACAGTCAGATTCCACACCTCACCGTAAACAACACTCCCCTACCACACACACAAAATTCTTGGTGTAACATACAATACATCAATGACATTTAAACAACACATCAAAAATGAATTAACACCAAGACTCAATGCCTTGAGGTCATTTGCCCATACAACATTTGGACACAACAAAGAAACCACCACCACATTATACAAACAATATATACATTCATTGATGAATTATGCAAGCACTGCTTGGGCTCCTAACCTCACTAAAACACAATATAACACTCTTCAGATCATACAGAACAAGGCCCTAAAAATAATCACAGACTACACAGCTATTACACTTACAGACCACCTACACCAAGAAACCAAAGTCCTCAAAGTCAAGGATCATGAGAGGCACTCAAATTCTTGCAGCAGCCTCCACAAACCCACAACATCCACTACACTACATGGCAGCATATCCTCACACACCAAGGACCATCAAAACAACACCCAGCACATGATATCATATACAAGTACTGTCATCTCCCCCCCACCTGCCCACCTCAGACCAGCTTCCAGAAGCATATCCATACTCAAATCACTCACCGTTCCATTCAGTCACTTAAAGACAACACACAGCTGCATGCACAGCCTCCTGATATCCATCCTTCTGAATCCTATCTGTCTCGTGAGGACAGGGTCCACCTGGCCAGGCTGAGATGCGGGCATCATCCAGCCCTCTTAAGTTATCGGAAGAGGCTGGACGACTCCGTCACTGACACCTGTCCAGGATGTAACACAGCACCCCATACTATTAAGCACATTTTGGAAGACTGCATTGCACACTACCACCTACGCCAACAACACAACATACACTCCTTGAGAGCTCTGTGGGAAAACCCGGTCTCGGCCATGGCCTTTCTTAGGGATTCAGGGCTATTCGGCCAGACTGCCTAGTGAACAACAACAACAGATGATGTGGGACAAGGTGGTGAGTGCTTACGGTACAACTAGAGGTATGTAAAGAAAAATTTAGTAAAATGCAAATGTCTTTATTAAGTACTTGGATTATGATTGAAAGCCTTTGTGTATTTGTATGGAGGGGGGGGGGTGTTACTTAGGTATCTCTGCCTCATAGTTGGTTATAGATGAATTTTGCCCACATAATAGATTCTAGAGAGGGATGCCTTCACCTGGTGATACAGAAATGACTGAGCAGTGGTGCTGTCCCCTTATGTAAGAACTGTTCAGTTATGCAGTACCTCCTCCTCCTCTCAGGGAATATGGATGGAGCTGAGGGACACTTTTGATAACAGCAGCCGAAATCTTCTGTTATATCATTGTCACTGTTCGCAGGTGTCTCTCTCCAGCATAACAGTTAGCTTTACTGTTATACTGGTATACCCTGATATACGATACCCCTAGATGTGATACCCCAGCTTAGTGAAGGGGGTAGAAATACCACCATACCCTACCTAACATTGGCCAAACTCCAGTTTAATGATGGGTTTAGATTTTTAAAAACTGATTTTGATGATACTGTAGACTGAAATTTTGTGTTTGGGTTTATTTATGAACTGTTTTTAGGTGTAGATTAATGTGTTTTGGTCATAGGTGGAGTGAACAGTGTCATTTTGGGGTACAGTTTAATAAGTTTGATTTTTTCCAGACATATATGATGATTTTCAGATTATATTTTTAGGTTTAGGTGAGTTATAAACTACTCTTAGGCTTAGTGTAGCTTGTTTTAAAGCTATTTTGGGGTTTAGGTGAGCTAGAAACTTGTTTTTGGACTTGGTTGGGGTGAAAACCCAAGGCTCAAAACACATCCCTATACAGTGATACCTCAAAATACGATACCCTTAGATGTGATACCGCGGTTTAGCCATGGGGGTACAAATACCACCACACCCTGATACCCGATCGCAGAGCCCCAGTTTAATGATGGGCCATCCGATTCCATGTCCACGGGTGACTGGCCAGAATTTTGAATCGCGCTCATTCCCGTGGCCAGCTGAGCCCGCCTGCCTCCCAGGATGAGCAGAAACTCTCGCACAGGCCCAATAGACATTGCTTACTCTGTGCTCACCCATATCACTCTTCTCGCATCGGCCATTCCGGAGTGAGGATCTCGCTTACGCTCTCCCACCACGCATCGTGTTGCACCACCGACATTATGCAAGCTGCTATCTCAGAGCATCATAACTGTATTCGAGGAGTGCCGTGATTAGAGCAGTGATATTAATTGTGTGTGAAGTGCGATATTATGTGATTTTTGGCCCAAATAAGTGTCATAATGTCTGGTAAGGGTGCTGCATGTGGTGAGGCTTGTGGTGGTGCTAGTGGAGGCCCTAGTCATGGTGGTTAGTGGCCTGCTTGTGGCGGTGCTGGTGATGTCCCCGTGAAGCGTGTGCATAAGACTGAGTCACTAGAGATGAAACTGGAAATTCTTAAGCACCACAACAAGGGCAAAGGTGCGTGTGCTATCACATCGGCTTCCCTTCTGGCCCAGTCTACTGTCTCCACCATCATCAAGAAGGAGTAGGCCATTAAGGCTGCTGCTGGGAAGGTTGCAACCTTATCTGCCTCCCGTATCACCTGCCAGTGAGAGCCTGCAATGGAGGAGCTGGAGCAGATGCTGCGCAACCAGGTAGAGGATCAGAACTGGCACATGGCACCCATGAGCCAGGTAATTATATGCATTAAGGCTCTCTCACTATGGGATGAAATAAAGGTCAGGCATGATCTTGATGAAAGTGAGACCTTCAAGGCAAGCCATGGGTGGTTTGACCAGTTCAAGAGGTGAGCAAACCTCCACCACGTGAAGATGTACAGTGAGGCGGAGAGTGCAGATATGGTGGCGGCGGCAGCAGGTCTTCAATTTTGACTAGACTGGGCTCTTTGGGAAGAGAATGTCCTTCAAGACACATCTTGCAGTGGAGGAAAGGTCTGTGCCAGGATTCAAGCCCTCAGAGGACTGGCTGACACTGCTGCTGGGGAGCAACGCCGATGGTGACCTCAAGTTGAAGACGCTCCTCGTCTACCACTCCAAGGACCCTAGGGCTCTGGTGGGGTATGTTAAAAGAGAACCTTGGGGTTATCTAGAAGTCAAACAAGAAGGCCTGGCTGACTTCAGATATCTAGTCATTGTATTTCCACTCATACCTCTCTCGTGTGCTGAAGAGGTATGCCTCGTGTGAAAATTTGGTGAACAGATTTCTTGTGATTGTGGACAACGTGCCTACCCACCCTCCTGGGATGAAGGAATGGGCCAGCAGCATTGAGATGATGTTCGTGCCCCGCAACAACACGTCCTTGTTGCAGCCGATGGACCAAGGGATGATTGCTGCCTTAAGGCTCATTATCTCCACTGCACTATGCAGCAGTTGGTAAGGGCCTGTGACAGTGATGACAGGACAACAGCACAGCAGTTTTGGAAGGGCTATAACATACGCCACGCCCTAGAGAATATCACTACAGCGTGGAGTGAGGTTAGCCAGGTGACCATGAATGGTGTATGGCAGAAGCTGTGGCCAGAGTGCATGCACTCTTTCACCGGCTACCCTGATATGGAGGCGGTTTTCGAGAGACAGGATGGAGCTCAGCAACGAGGAGCTCCTCAAAATGGAGATCCAGCGGGCATGTAGATATTATATAGGCATTAGTATATATCTCATAACACAATGTACAGGATGTAGTGTCTGATTTCACATGATATCTGTACATAGTCTGTTGTCCCAGACTATCAAGAATCCCAACATGTGTTTCTCAAAATATCTTTGTAGTCCAAACAACCAAGAAACTGACGATGTATTCAAACATGTGGAAGCCCACAGGAGATCGATTAGACACTACTACCTTACCTAAATATCCTTTCCCTCCTGTATATAATGGTAGAGAGAAGCCCTTCACATCAGAGAAAGGGGTAGAGAATGCCCAAGAGCACAATTAGGGCAGAGTACGAGAAAGGGGATGGATAATGCCCGAGAGCACAATTAGGGCAGAGTAAGGAGAGAAGGGGATAGAGAATGCCCTAGAACACAATTAGGGCAGAGTAAGGAGAAAGGGGAGTGTTTTGCTACATATTTGCGGGTTGGTTTCTCGCCCTCAGATACGCAGGCTACAGCGGGTCCCCATTCTAGACCGGGTTGGTGTGTCTAAGGAATAGGACTGGACACAAAAACAAAGCAGTGAATGTTACACACATGTATTACAAATATCTTCCCAGAGAGAATAATACATCAACAAATACATTAGATGCTGGGTTTGCCGGGGATGGGTTAACAACTCAACACATGGTTTTACTTGACTGGAAATCTGTCACTATACCAGCTGGTAGAAGTATGGTATTATTTACCCAGCACTTATGGCACATAAAATACACTTATGATTCAGGACACAGGAATGAATTTACTACAGTTTCCCAATCTAGTATAGCACTGGACGGCACTGGTATATAAATTACGTTAACACCTGTGTCATAGACACTAGCCGGCCGGAAGTCTATCTCAGGTAGAGTCAGCTGCGCAGTGATCACTGAAGGGGTGGGGGACTGCAGTATTCTAGTGGGACATTTGGAGGTGCCCAGGCATACCCTAACTAATGTGCTCGGACACTGGGGCGGGTGGAGGTTTAATACACAAGGGGAAGGCACGATGGGAATAATATCTATTCCTTCTGTTAGCCACTGAGGTGTTTCACTTGCGTGCCTGTGCACTGGGGAGGGAGAGTTTCAATAAACATGGGAATGGCACAATCGGCATAATATTATTGTTCTGTTGGTCACTGTGGCGTTTCATTCACTGGGGGATGCACGGGACTCCACTCGGGATATAAATTAGGCCAAAGTTACTATTAGGCTCGTCCAATCTTACACTCTGGGCTCCTGGTCACTTATCACTAGAATATACTATGGGAATCACTTGCATGGTATAAACTAATGCACACACATATATCTGGGTCTAGAAAGCACTCACATAGGCAGAGTCCACTCGCTTCACTATCACTGGTGGACTGCATATTGATTCCTCCATCCGGAGGAAGGACAGAGTGACGTGCCCCTGGACATGGCCCCACATTTAGTCGTGGGACTAAGGGCTTGGCCCGAAGAGAGCCAGGAGACGGGCCTGATGTCGAGTCTGGGAGAGACTTGGAGAGGTCTCGCCCACAGGTAAGTCGGGCCCTGGTGTTCGGGGCAACTTCTGGGGTGACTGAGGACCCAGGGTACTGGAACCCGGGGTGGCTGGACTGCGGCAACGGCTGGAGGGCAGCGTTGCCGTCAGGGTCGTCACACGGGAACCTCGGGCCGGGGGAGTAGTGGACAGTGCCCGACGTCCGCTGCTGGGTCTGCTGGGGCTCCGCTTTGGCCGCTGTTCACACTGGTAGAGTTGCAGGGAACCAAGGCCTTGGGTGAGGCTGCCACTGACACTGAGCGGCTGGGAACAGGAACAGCGCACCTGTATCTCTTCCCGGCGCCCCTCTTGCTCCCAGGTGGTGCCCTGGAAAGGTAGCAGTTGCGGCGCCTAGTCTCTGGCCGAAATTCCACTCACCAGGTAAGGGGTGGAGTTTACAACTCCACGCAATGCCGCGGTATTGGTCACAGTCATACCAGGTACGGGGCAGAGCCAACCACTGTCCGTTCCCCAGTTGTACCCCAGCTACAGGGCCGCGACATGGATGCGTGTCGGTCGGGCAGGACAGGCCATAAGTCGCCTGACTCCTGTAGTCGTTCCCCCCAGAGTAGTTCCGTAGTACTGGCCACAAACCGTACTGGGTATGAGGCAGGATCGGCCACAGTCCGTCCCTCTGCTACTAGTCCTCTCAGCTCCCCGGTACGGGCCATTAGCCGCACCAGAGCTACAGCCTCCTGTGCCACTACGACGTCGGCCGTTAGTCACGTCAAGCCAGAGGTAGAGCAGGCCATTAGCCGCACCGAAGCTGTTGTCCCCTGTGCCACCACGACGTCGGCCATTAGTCACATCAGGCCAGAGGTAGAGCAGGCCACTAGCCGCACTGAAGCTGATGTCCCCTGTGCCACCCCGACGTCGGCCATAGTCACGTCAGGCCAGAGGTAGAGCAGGCCACTAGCCGCACTGAAGCTGATGTCCCCTGTGCTACCACGACATTGGCAATTAGTCACGTCAGGCCGGATGTAGAGCAGGCCACAGTCTGCTTCTCTCCCATAGGAAGACCTGCAGCCAGAGAGGACCCCTCCCCCGAGCCATGGCAAGGCCTTGCCCCAGGCCTTGGTTCCCTGCAACTCTACCAGGGTGAACAGCGGCCGAAGTGGAGCCCCAGCAGACCCCACAGCCGACGTTGGGCCCTGTCTACTACTCCCCCGGCCTGAGGTCCCCGTGTGACGACCCTGTCATCGCCACCGCCCCCCAGCCGTTGCCGTAGTCCAGCCACTCCAGGTTCCAGTACCCTGGGTCCTCAGTTGCCCCGGGAGTTGCCCCGAACACCGGGGCGTGACATACCGGTGGGCGAGGCCTCCCTGAGTCTCCCCCAGACTGGACGTCAGGCCCGTCTCCTGGCTTTCTTCGGGCCGAGCCCCTAGTCCCAAGACTATGCGTGGGGCCCTGTCCAGGGGCATGTCACTCTGCCCTTCCTCCGGACGGAGGAATCAACCTAGGGTCCACCAGTGGCAGTGAAGCGAGTGGACTTTACCTATGTGTGTGCTTTCTAGACCCAGTTATATGTGTGTGCATTAGCTTATACCATGCGAGTGATTCCCTATAGTGTATTCTCGTGATAAGTGACCAGGAGCCCAGAGTATAAGATTGGACGAGCCTAATAGTTAACCTTGGCCTAACTTATATCCCGAGTGGAGTCCCTCGCATCCCCCCCCCCCAGTGAACGAAACGCCACAGTGACCAAC
Organism: Birgus latro; assembly: GCA_018397915.1. Classification (NCBI taxonomy): domain Eukaryota; kingdom Metazoa; phylum Arthropoda; class Malacostraca; order Decapoda; family Coenobitidae; genus Birgus; species Birgus latro. The sequence goes on from JAGKTI010030806.1 coordinate 10,351, forward strand.
AGAACAATATTATTGTGCGATTGTGCCATTCCCTTGTTTATCGAAACTCTCCCTCCCCAGCACACAGGCATGCGAGTGAAACAACTCAGTGGCTAGCAGAAGGAATAGATATTATTCCCATCATGCCTTCCCCTTGTGCATTAAACCTCCACCCACCCCAGTGTCTGGGCACATTAGTTAGGGTATGTCTGGGCATCTCCAAATGCCCTGCCAGAGTACCGCGGTCCCCCCACTCTTCAGTGATCACAGCGCGGCTGACTCTACCTGAGATAGACTTCCGGCCGGCTAGTGTCTATGACACAGGTGTTAACGTAATTCATATACCAGACCCTTCCAATGCTATACGAGATTGGGAAATTGTAGTAAATTCATTCCTGTGTCCTGAATCATAAGTGTATTTTATGTGCCATAAGTGCTGGGTAAATAATACCATACTTCAACCAACTGGAATAGTGACAGACTTCCAGTCAAGTAAAACTTTATGTTAAGTTGTTAACCCATCCCTGGCCAACCCAGCATGTAATGTGTTTGTTGATGTATTATTGTCTCTGGGAAGATATCTGTAATATATGTGTGGAACAGTCACTGCCTTGTTTTTGTGTCCAGTCCTATTCCTTAGAGTTACCGACCCGGTCTAGAATAGGGACCCACTGTAGCCTGCGTATTTGAGGGCGAGAAACCAACCCGCAAATATGTAGCATAACAAAACCCATGGTGTCTCAAATAATAAACCCATGGTATCTCAAATAATATGTCCATGGTGTCTCAGATAATAAACCCATGGTATCTCAAATAATATGTCCATGGTGTCTCAAATAATAAACCCATGGTGTCTCAAATAAACTGCAACACAATTAAGCCAATACACCTACAGTATGGTGTCTCAAATATGCAAGTACATCAGATATGATTAATTCATGATATGTATCAGTTATATAGCTACAGTGACCATACTTGTGATTCCTGCAATTGTGTTACAGTTCCTACAATTATTTAACTACAAACGCTTCCATTACTGCAATTATGTTACAAGTGCTACAGTTATGTAACTACAAATGATTGCATTACTGCAAATATGTAACAGTTGCATTAACAAAATGTAACTACAATTTTATGGCCAACACAATTATAGCCAACACAGTTATGTAACAGGTGCATTAACAAAATGTAACTACAGTTTTATGGCCAACAGAATTCTGTAACAGGTGCATTAACAAAATGTAACTACAATTCTGTGACCAACACAATTATGTAACAGTCACATTAACAAAATGTAACTACAGTTTTATGGCAAACACAATTATGTAACAGTTGCATTTACACAATGGAACTGCAGTTATAATACAATATTCATACAATTAGGCTTACTTTAATTATGCTATTATATCTCATTTATATATGAATATATACAGCAAGTTCTTCTCATATATATTGTATAGCTGACTACAGTAGACTTGCCATTGTATTATTTTAATATTGCTATTATACAGTTTAGGTACAATTCTATAACTACAATGACTACATTATCCCAGTTATGTAACTTTTACAATATTATGTACTTCACTTAACCCCTACACCGCGGGTCGTCACTTTCGTGACGGTCGGGTGCAATGGATCATACAGCGGGGCGTCACTTGAGTGACTCTGTGTTATTTTTAATTCCCCCGGGCTTTCAGGTGGTGACTTGTATCATCTATCAGCACTGCCAGTGTCCAACAATAGTCAGAGCTACTAATGTCATCAGTACTCCCATCCATTGTTGACAATTTAGCCATTTTCCCCCATTCTAGACCCCTCCCTACCTCCCCTCCATTACCCTCTCGTGTCGTCTGCTCAGCCGCTCTGCGTTAAGTAAATCTTCCCCAGATTTTCCCACTGTTTTCATCCATTGAAATGAGCCCTATGCCCTATTCTTATACAAAATAATATATATATATATATATAT
>JAGKTI010030808.1:0-12294 GCA_018397915.1 Birgus latro
CCTCCCCTCTTCCTATTTCTCACTATCATCCACTCACTCGATGTAGTGCTGCCTACCTTCACCTTTATTTTCTGTCTGCCCTCTTCCTATTCCTCCCATCCTTCCCGTCACTTTACTCTTTCCTTTTCAGGTGGCTTTACATTGAGTGACAAGCCTAATGGTTTCATATAAGCCAGGAAACCATTTGCAACGCTGGGTGGTAACCATATAACCATAATCATATAACCAACTCGTGTTCCCTATGCATCAACAATTGAGTTGGCTGAGGGTAGTGCCCCTCCCCGTAAAACTATTAACTCAAACAGCCACTCTATTGCGTTATAGCTTATGGCTAGATATGCTGAGTTATGTTTGCTTTTCGTGCTAAAATCACCTCTCCATCTTAATGCCTAATTGTATTAATGATTTTACAATCTAATACGTTGCTAGTCACAAATAAGTTACGGAAAGCATGTAGAGCCAGAGTAGTTTTGTTCTGACACCGAGCTACGTCAAAGAAGGCACCATAGGGAAAACATTTAGGCCAAGTTAGTAATCTGGTGCCAAGTTTCATGATTATGATTTTAGGAACCCGGACAGGCCTTATGTAGGGGACAGATTATGTGCCCGATATTTAACACTCCAGTCTTTCTTAGTTCCCCCACAATGGCTGCTTATTCTTTGATGTAGCCTTTGACTTTAGTGCAATATTTCTGTAAAGTTACCGCATTCAGCATTTGTTCTTTCCTACGCAATAGCCCTTCATTTTACTGTCAAACTTAATGCTAAGTATGTTGAAGAGACTAAGTGTAATTACATAAGTAACACTGTCAGAAATGTGTCTCGTTTCAGCCCCATGATTTTATTTGGGAAAAGTTTGAAGGAAGAACCACTCACAGAGTAAGTTAAATTTATTGGCCACAATTCCATTAAGTTAAACCACATACACATTGGACACTTAAGTTGATGTACCAAGTCACAGAAGATGTACAAGAACACTCCCACGTGCTCTGCTGCTCCTCCCCTCGTCATGTCACCACCTTTGGCTCTACCTTATCTCGAAGTAGACACCTTTTGACTCATCTTCACTCTTCTGTGGGAATACCGTGGCTTCCAGACCTCATAGTACCTTTTCTGTCACCAGCTGCTTCATGGAGAGTTTAAACACGTTCCTCTGTCTGAAGTCTAAGTGTAGTTCGCAGTACTTCTGCCCTTCGTAGATATCTGGTTTTGATGAAGTTAAACATGGATATTTGCGTGCCATCAGAGAATTCGGTTTTGTTCGCCTTACTTGCCTTACCGAGGAGTCCTGTCCACGAATTTTCTTCCTATGGAGTTTCCCATCTTGTTCCCGTTGCTCGCGATGGGCTTAGTTCAGTCGTCTTGTTATGATGAGAGGCCATATATGCGGGAAGAAGGAGAGGACTGGTGATGAGAGCCTGTGTTTTGAACGAGAGGACACGGCTTGTGATGTGACATATCATTTAACCATCCTCCATTGCCAACCTTCAGTCCTCTCCCATCCACGCAGTAGAGATGAAGTAACTGGACACTGATTAGTTAACAGTCATCTGTATAGTGGCGGAAGCCATCGAACCCTCAAAGATCAGTTACCTCATTCACGTGGTAGACATGAAGTCGTTGTGCACTCATGGATGACCAGGAACATTGTCTAGTAGTTGGAGTACCGACACCATGCCATTTCACACCTGGGAATTAAGGACTATTTTAATATCAAGTAAAAAATATCCTCGAAACACCTGCCCATTATTGTAAAGTCAGGTTAAAGTACAACATCCTAACTAAACTTTTATATTTGTTCAAAAAAAATAAAACCAAAACTTACGACTGATATACCTCAAAAACCAAGCACAATATGCATAGATTAATTTCATAACCACACATTATCATTACATATAGACATATATAAAGTTGTGCACTTACCTTACATGAAGAGTTTTTCGTCAATGTTGTTCTTTCAGTGTTTGGAGCCAGACTCACCTTTCACCGTTCTGTCACCCCTCATATCACCTCGGTTCCAGATTTCCAGCCAATCATTTGCAAGTTCCAGTTCCAGGCTTGAAATCTTGCTCAGTCGTGGTCAGTGTACCATTCAGTTTCGGATCATGGCCAGACATATTCAAAAGTGTTATACAGAGCATCAAGGATAAGCCCCCCTCCGCCCCCCCCCCCACACACACGATTAATATTATTGGTCAATATTTGGTATTGATCAGTGTTATTGATCGTGTATGGGTTATATTGAAGGATTGTTGAGTATATTGACGATTTTCTGTTTATGGCCGCAGGGGTTTTTACAATTACTGCTGTCAATATTATTGATCGTGTGTGGGGGCCTTAAGCCAGTCAGTTTTATAGAAGTTCAAAGCATGGAATCGTAGTCAGTCATGTTCAAAAATGCCACTCAAAGCTTCAAATCTAAGCGAATCATTTTGATGGGTGAAGTTGAAAGCCTCGATTCTTAGTCAGCCATTTTCAAACACGTGATTTAAATATTTTTTTCGAGTCGGGGATTCAAGAGATGGTTCGTAATCGGAATGTTCTGGATCCTACATTTTTTTGGCACAAGGGTGAATCCAGAATTTTCGAACTGGGAGGGATAGATAGATTGATAGATATGTAGAGAGACTGATAGGTAGGTAGGTAGGTAACAGAAATAAACATTGGTAGATATGGACAGACAAATAGGTAGACAGACAGACAAAAGATAAATAGGTAGGTTAACAGATAAACACAGGTAGATATACACAGACAAGTAAACGGGTAGATAGATGGATGAATTAATACATAAATTAACCCCTTCCTTCCGATGACGCAAGTTTAAATTTATGCTTGCTTTTGCCACGATTTTTCTATCCATAGCACTTCTTCGTGACTAGCACCAATTACCATACTCCTTTCACCATAACTTGGCCTAATTTTCGACCGTTTGCATTGACAGTAAGGCAATACTACGGCTCTACATTCTTTAAATAGCACTTCTTCGGGACTAGCATATATAATTTACTGCTGCTGATCTATACTAAGCATGAAAACATGGATAGATGGCAGTTTTAGGACTAATTTATCATTATTATTATAATTATTATCAGTTATTCTCCTCCTCTTCCTTATCATCATCATCATCATCGTCGTCGTCGTTATCACTATCATTTTCCTCCACCTCATATTATTGTTATTATTATTATTATTATTATTATTATTGTTGATCATGAACCCTGTGGACTGCAGTTGCTATTTTGCACCTTTCGGGGCCTAGGGAGGATAGGGAGGGACGTGGGGGACATTTTACTAACCAGCCAGTTATATCATTCCCAGCAGCCAAAATTCTCGATAATAGCACCAGGAAAATACAAATGAACTCGAAATGAAGCGGTTTCGTAGGCAAATTACCCAGAAAAAGTCATTAATTAATTCTCTGTACCATGAGGACACATTTTCCTTCTATTTCTTCAGTTTTCAGAGGATGTGTTTCATCCTGTAACCATTTTGTGGGTCATTTTCATACATCAGTGTTTTGGAGCAAGTGTTGTTAGATTTCAGCTAGTTTAGCGATGTCTGCCAATATGACGTCATTGGCAGGTGGTTGGTGTGGCTCAGGTGTTCCTCTTGCCGGAATTTTACTTATTTCCCCAATTTTCAATTCTTTCATAAAATTACTTAATAAACCTCTTGGAATTTCCTTGCGAGATCATGCGTGGTTATAATGTAGCACCCTGAGTTGTAGATTAGCGGCTTCCGCTGACATAGCTTGGCCAACGGGCAGGTGGCAGGTGGTCGGTCATGTTACTGGAATTTTATCCCGTTTTACCAAGTCCTGGCGATAATGTAACGATTTTAAATATACTCTATCGATTTTCTAGTGAGACTGTGGTTGTGGTGGCATATTAGCCTATTTATACTTGCGTTTCGAGATTTGAGAGCGTTAGCCATTTGGATTAGTAGCGCTGTGTTGGTGACGTCATCTGCGAGCATGGCGGCGGGCGGCGGTGGTACGGTCCTTCTCGGCTTCTCGTTTGTATTCTTCCCATCGTACTGTTCAAATGTCCTCCTCCCCAGCGTTTGAACCCGATCTTCCACCTACATGACCCAGGGAAGAGGCTGAGGTAAGCAAATATGGGTTTTCCGATTTAAATAACCGTGAATTAGGCGGTGGGAAATTATCTATCTAATTACGGGGATATATTACGGCTTTAACATTGCCTTCTTAGCATTTATTTTTACCTAATCGACTCAGTGAAAATTTTGAGGTTAGAAAATAATGGAATAAGCTTATAAAAAACCAGAAATGGGATATATGGGGAGTGCAGTGTTCATTTCTCTATACAAACATTTTCCGGCCTAACTTTTCCATTACAAAGCTTAAGGGGAAAATAAGCTTCTTTTTAGATATTTTTTTTGCCCAGTTTCAGGTAATATTGATTGTATAGATCAAAAATAATGGCCGATTTAATTTGTATTTTACGTGGATGCATGTGCCTTATATTTCCGTAATTTCGTTTCATGTGTGGCCTTTTTACTATATTTTTTTAATGTTTTTATGTAAGATGTGGTTAGGTTGATTTTTGTCAACCTAACCACATCAGTCCATCAATTTTTGCGATTATCAATGGAGTTAGGTTGATTTATTCCAACAGGAAAGCTTGTATAATTTCTGTACAGTCACTGAATTTTTACTTGAGTGGTATTTTTAGGTTAGGGAGGGAAAATGGTTGTCAGAATTAGAATGAGAAGTCGCAAAAATTATCGGAACAGGCAAAAACAATTGCAAGAGGTCTATCCAGTTTTTTTAATTGACACTTGACATTCTTGTTGCAGATTTTACAAAAACCCAACCTAGCCTTCAGGAGCCAAATAAATATAATTTGATACTGCCATTGAAGAAACGTTTTAGAATTGCCAAAAATGCCGAAAGAAATGGATCACTTTCTCGTAATTCTGGTATTGGCTGAAACTGTAATGGAAACAAAAGTCCACTGCAACAGTAAGGTTATAGAATTGTAAGTTTTTTAAATTGTTTATGGAGGAGAAACTGCTTATTTTACATTCTCTAATTTAGGCACATGTTTTGCCAGTTTATGTAGTCTTGTAGTTTTTCATATTCATTTACCATTCAAGTTTAGCCAGAGTAAGATGAGAAGCCCACATTTAGCAGTCAGGTTCTGACAGATTATAAAGAATTCAGATCCATTTCATTTTTGCCAGAATAAGATGAAATTTGTCCCATTTTCCAACACTTGTCAGAATCGAGCCCCATTTCCTTTCACTTTTGTTAAAATACAGTAAAAGTGGAACCTCATTTCCCATGTCAGTTTTGTCAGAACATGAAGACTAAAACTACAGTATTTTATTCAAGTTAGAGGTTTTTGTAGCCTGGAAGTAGCTACCTGGGGGGTTTTGTAGGTCTCGTACTTTTAAATCCATGGGTTTGTGTGGTTCAGAGGGGCAGATGAGATAGGCATTGTGTTTTGATAATGTGGCCAGGCAGCAAAAAGTTGTTAGACAGGAGGGCATTACTGATTTGCGTATAATAGAGGCTGTAGCAGCAAGAAATTGTTACAGTACTTATCATTACTGTGCTGATCTTGCTTACAATATCAAGGTTAGTACTGTTGCAGCCTGAAATTAACAGCACTTACCATTACTGATCTTCCTTCAGATATATACCAAGGTTAGGACTGTAGCATTTTCATATCAGGCCTAGGCAACAAGAAATTGAGGGACATCTTGCCAATAACACAGAGCTTAGACTACGATGTTTTTTCAGTTAGGTTAGATCCCATTACGCTTTTCCTGTGTAAATGTGGCAAGAGTGTATGGGGAAGTAATGGTCACTCAGTATTTTTGAACAGTTCTTGCCCTTATAATTGTTGCATTTCTCAATACAAGGGTAGGGTGTGTCCACCTTGAGCCACATACTACCAGAAATAATCGGGACCAAATAATTTCTAATATTACTGCATAAACTAATGCTACTTTTCATATTTGATTATGATAAAGGTTGATATAACTGGTTCATTGTAGATACATTGGGTCAAGGGCCACTTAGCCTAAAATCTCACTTCCCTTTTTAAGGTTGCCCTTTGCACCCCCCAGTAGTACCATGCTTTCCATTAGGGGTAGTGTCTTTGCCGCTCAGTTCAAGTAATTTCAGTATTTGTGTCAGTGTATCCTTGCCAGACTTTCAAAATCAAAAGCTTGAGTATGTTATTACCCAGTGTTGCATGCTGCATTCTTTGTTGCACATGGACTGTCATTTTTTGGTGGGCGTTGGTGTTGCAGTGGCCTGGCATATAGGAAATGGAATGAGGGTGAGTCACAGCAAATGTAAACACTGGGCAGCCATCCTAACTCTAATGTCTTCTGGCTCTTGGGAAGCATTGTACACAGTTATCGTATTAGGAAATTTCACCGATATTGCAAGACTGGATAGACTTTTAATACATTGTTCAGTTGACACATTACTTAAAACTTGACAGGCCTGATAGTGGAAATTATTTTACTGTCCATAGCCAGACTCCTAAATCCGATAAGGGGCGGCCACACACAAATCCATGTCGTCCTCTCCTTTGCCGTTCTGCTGCCCTTCCGCTGCCCCACATCCCCCTCTCATATTTTTTAATTAAGCGCTTTCATTCAGACTTTCACCCAATTTTATTTTACTGCATTCATGATTGGTGTTCAAGATTTTTTATTTTCTCCATTAATATTTTGAATCTTGACTCTTACATGCTGGGTTTTCTTTCAGGATTGACAGACAAGATTGGATGGAAGAGAGTCCTTGAGTGGAAGCCAGAGTGGAATAGAAGGAACATGATGAGCGGATAGGAACGGAACAGCCTCAAAAGGAACGGATCAGCCTCGAAAGGAGTGGACCCTTGAAAATGAAGACAGGATTGAGGACAGAAGGCAGTCTATGGCATCAGCAATACGTCAAGAAATTCCTAGTAAGAATTTGAATGTTGCATCACTTATTCTTCTTTGCATACCAGTCAGTTTAGCTGTTATTGCTAAGAAATTTGCCTCTTTGGTGATAGGTCAGTTTAGCCTCATTTCAGTGACATCTTTCAAGTTTATTCCTACTGCTTCCATACAATTTTGATTTAGGGAAGGCCATAGTTATTTTCACATTAGCTTGGCTCTATAATTTTCACCTTAAGATTGCTCTACATTTTTCATCGTGGCTCTGTCTGTAATCCTTTTGCCTTAACTTGGCCCAGTCTGTAGTTTGCACCATAATTTGGCTGTATAATTTTAAGCATAACATAGCTCTTTCTCACCTTGACTTGGCTCAGATTTCTTTAGCAGCTTATTTCACGTTAACTCAGACTTAGAAATACAATGTTAAGGCTCTACGTCCTTCCCACCTTTTCATGGCAGTCATATGTTGGTGTTATAACCAATTGTTGCAACTCTGCTTTAAGATAGGCTTCGTGTGCATTGATCATCCAGACCTCCCTTCTCCCAAATCCAAAGGGCCACGTGTCCATTCACTCTTCATTCAAGCCTCAGAATCCTATTTCTATTCTATCTATCTATTGCCAGACACCATAATCCCGTAAGGGGTGGCCATTTGACTGAGTTATTTATTTTACGCCTAAAGACATTCACCACACTGTAGCTTCACATAAACGTATCAGTGTGCATTGATACTGGACAGAAACAGCGTGTTATTTTTGCTGCTGAGCTAAAATTCTCTAAATGTAGAAATTGTGAATCAGGTCAAGGTGAAAGTTTTAGGTTGGATGTTGGGATTGATTTCCATTTATCGTATCAGCTTTAACCCCTTTAGTGCGTTTAAAGATTGTATGCATAACCCCTTCAATACCAGCCATCTTTCCTAAGTTGCATGAAATAGTCTGTTGATAGGAAAAGTGTATCTAAGTGAAGAGGGTAATTCTGTTTTTATCCCCTCTAATTAGGCTACGTGTTTTGTTGGCTTATCCTTATTGCCTCCAGATGATTTTATTCAGTTTAAGAAAGGCCTGGTACTGGCGTACCTTGATATGCGATACCCCTAGATGCAATACCCCAGTTTAACGATGAGTTTTTATTTTTTTTAAATCGATTTTGATGTTCTGGACTAAAATTGTGTGTTTAGGTTGATTTGTAAACTGCTTTTAGACTTAGGTTAATGTGTTTTAGCCATAGGTGGGGTGAACATTGTCATTTTGGGGTACAGTTTACTAAGCTTGATTTTTTCCAAACATGTTTGATGATTTTCAGAATTTATTTGTTGGTTTTAGTGAGTTATTTACAGGTGTTAGGCTTAGGTTAGCTACCTTAACAGCTGTTATGCCATTTACAATGGCTTTAAACTTGTTTTTGGACTAATTTGGGTGGGTTTGGACTTGGTTGTGGGGAAACCCATGGCTCAGAAACGCATCGCTACCGTAAGGTGGGGAAATTGCGCACCTTTTTTTGAGGTTTTTTACCTATGGGAAGAGTACTAGGAGGAAACTGAAAAAAGTGAGACATGTTTTTATTGTTTATTAATAGAGCAATCTTTGGCACATATTGAAATGTTTCTGAAATTATTCATGTGGTAGGTAGTGAAAAATATATGGTTGTGCATTTACCTCAGGGTTGGGGGTAAGTGTGCAACATGTTTTTTCTTCAAATTTAAGCACACTTAAGCATATTTGAACAATCCTGTTCATACCTTAAATGTATTATTTGTATTTATTTGTATTATGTGCCACCTCATTGTCCATACAGAAGTAAAAAAGTACACACAGAAACAAAAAAAGATGAAAAAAAAACGAAAATGTATGGCTTTTATTAACCATGACCATGCCAGTCATTTCTGAAGCCTTAAAGCCAAGTTTGTCTTTAATAAAGGAGGGCTGAACAATAGCAGTTACATCAGCAGACCAAATGTCCTGATTCTGTGGCTCTATAAAGTATGAAAATTCACCTCCTGACACATTTTTATCACGTTTGAAATACTTCACTGACACTTCTCCACTTACTTCCTTCCCTAGCACTTTCCAACAAAATGATAGTCTGAATTAGCTTTTTTGCCAGTAAACTCTACAATAACATACAACCCCTCCTTTCCTTCCTTGGTCTTGCTCTAATTCTCTTCTCCTCCAGCTTCCCTTCCCTCCTCTTCTTTTCCTTCCTCTTCTCGATGCTCCTCTTCTCTTCTGCTCCTGATTCCTTCCCTGAACTCTCCTCCTCATCATACTGTAGAGGAATCTCTGGAATGTCTACATCACTTGATGAAAGATTCTCTTCAGGGATACTGTCGAAGTTGGCTTCGGATACTCTCAGCTTCTTTTTGGCACCAGTTTTCTAGATTTGCTGGCCAGAAGGACCCGCACCAATATGTAGGGCCCTATGTGCTTCTGCTGTTACACGCCTGATAGGCTCAAATAGGTCCACGGGGGAGTAACTGCGCTGCTGCTTGGGGTCTGTTTTTCTCACGTAGTGTCGCACCATCTGTAAAAACGAGAAATAATTTGCATTGACAGATAGATATTATAGTATTTGGATTGTTTCTGTTTTGTTATGCTCTTAAGATTGAAAATGTAGGCTATAAGGCATGAACCAATTCATTTAGATAGTAATTTGTAGGCAAAAACAGCATGTGCGTATTTACCCCGTGAAAATTTGCGCAGTTACCCCACCATTCATTTATGACTCACTACTCACTAATGCTTAGACCTAACAACTTGTAATTATAGCATAATTTACCTAAGGATATACATAATTAATGAGCCTAAATAGAGTACCCTAGGAATATTCATTGTTAGTTAACTTACCCTTAGTATTCCAATGTATTGTATCATCCAAAATTTCAGTCAATGCTCCATCCTCCCTGTATAAAGCCATTGTGGTCACTGCTCTTGATAAAATGGTTGGATAACACTGGTTAAAGTTGAACCAATGTCTCTGCTCTGTATTCAGACTGAAAAGTTAAGAGTATAAAAAATGAAAACCTGTTTTTGACCATTAAAAAAAAAAAAAATCACTTAGGTGCGCACTTACCTCGATGGGTGCGCACTTTCCCCACCTTACGGTATACTTTACTTGTTAAATCTACCCGATATACAATACCCTGCCTAACGATGGGTTTTTAGCTAACCAGTTGCATAGTTAAACTGGAGTATTTGTGTATTGAAGGGGTTAAACAAACTGGAAATTAGTGGCAGGACCCTAATTTTTTAAGCAGTTTATCAAATGAATGTGGTGGTTTGATCAGCCTTCATCCCATACTACAGAATGCAGTCAGCAACCAAATATACTTAAGAAAATAATAATACGGTCGACATTCCATTTTGGTTTCGGGTTTAACCATATGTCATACAGTTTGTAAAGGCTCCAACATGTTTGCATAAGACCCATGTTCCTATACTCCATATGGGTTAGGCTTCACTTGCCCATGCCATAATTGGTTTGAACATAACCCCATGTATTAATTGGTTAGCAAAGCCCTCTAACACCTATTCCTGTCATATTGCTTACTGTTCCCAGTGCTACATAATTCATTATTTCCAAACTCTTCATAGTTAACATACAAAGATAGTGTGGAAGAGTTGATATATGTGAGACATACATGCTGGAAGAAGTTCAGAGAGCTGTTGCCTCTCCTGACATTGAGAGGACTCTTCCCATGTACTAAGGGATCTTTGTATGTGGCATGTGTTAGGAGTGTGATGCTGTATGCTAGTGAGACCTGGGCAGTAAAGGAAGAGGATATTTGCAGGCTCAAACATACAGAAATGACAATGATTAGGTGGATGTGCAGTGTGTCCCTGAGTTCAAGGCCTGGGGGGGCTGGGTTTATGATGGAAGAGTTGAGAGGTAGGATGGGATTGGAGTTTATTGGTGTTGTGATGAGGAAGGGTAGACTGAGATGGTTTGGGCATGTGGAGAGGATGGGGGATAACTGGGTGCAGAAAGTGAGAAGTGTGAACGTTGGGGTTAGGGTTGCAAGAGGTAGATCGAAAAAGACCTGGGACAAGGTCATTGACTAAGACCTCGGATAAGGGACTGAATAGGGAAGCTGCCAGAGATGGAGCAGCATGGAAAGCCATTATTAGGTGACAGTGCCTTCAAAAACAAAGGAACGATATCAAAGAATAAAGCAGTATGGAAGAGGTGTTAGGGAGCCTTCTTACCTAATGAGAGTATGGGCCTTGGTAATTTTTCTCTTGCTTTCACCTGACTGTCACTCTTGTGTTGTTGTTGTTTAGTGCCAGGACTCTTGTTAACTGCTGATGACTGCGAGTCATTTGGCTCCTAAGGTTTCAGATTTACAAGCCAAATAAATTTTTAGTAGCCAGACTGACTGAGCCAAAAAATTTTGAGCAGTTAATATATTTATTTACATATTGTGATGGTTACAATCATATACAGTAAAACCTCACTAGAATGGACTAATTGGGGCCGAAGTCATTCCGAAAAAAGCGACATAGGGATTTCCCCCTGCTAAGATATTTTCATACATGAGTCACGGCCACAACCCTACTTCACTCCACCATTTACTTCTAAATTGGGGCATTAACCCATTTGCCTCTTAACTTTTCTCAAATGCCACTATAAATAATTTATTACTTGTAGGAGGAGGCTGTAGCACGGGCCGAACAGGGTAGTACTCCCGAGGGGAATGGAATGCTGGTGATAGGGAGAGCTGGAGCTCCTTTCACTAGCTACCTAATCATCCCCCTTTGCTGACCTTTTCAGTGTGACAGTAACATGGAGAGTAGACCAGCATACTCTCCCAATCATTTCCTCTAACTATCCTATGCACTACACCACATGCGCTTTACATATCACACAACGTACCCCACTACGTTACAGGGGTTGACGCCAGCAAGGGCATGCGGCCAGAAAACTTTGCCCCCCGCTACCTAGCGGCGGCTTTCAGGGGGGGAGGCTTGACAGGGGTTCCACCGGCATAGATCACGGGTCTGGTGCGAGATGGGGCTCGAACCTGTGCTAGAGGGTACAGGGCATTGCGGGTCCCAGGCTGCCGCTTCCGCTCAATAGAGAGGGGCCTGAACCTGGGAGTAGCGCCCCAGGAGGCTGCCCTATCAGTGGGTGTATAATGGCGGGGCAGTTGCAGTGCCAAGCCGCGCTTGGAGGGTGTCCCTGCAGGTGTCCTGGCAGGGTGCCCCGAGGCCACTACCACAGCCACTAGTAAGCTGGTGGGCTAGGGGTCCCAGATCCATTGCCTGGACCTGGGTCTGTGCAATGGGTCGGGCCTTTGGAATGTTTACCCCCCTTTATCTTACCGACTCTGACTATGAACAAAAACAAGCACCAAAGCAAGCCTGAGGACAGCAA
>JAGKTI010030809.1:0-12294 GCA_018397915.1 Birgus latro
GTTTATGTTAATTCCTTTACCGTCCCATCTTAAACTTCTGAAAGCGTCCCCCAGGAGCACAGTGAATAATTCGAGTGGACCTCTTTCCCCTTCTTTCCTGTTTTTTTTTTTTTTTTTTTTTGAGGCAGAAGGAAGGTTTATCCCCTTTAATATTTTCAGAGATTTCAGCATAAATTTTGGTTACATCTTGTCCTCGGAATGCTTTCATTATTGCCACTATTTCAACTGAATCAAATTATTTTCATTAATAAATTCCATCCAAATATTTCACATTCCGAAGTTTTCTCAATTGCTTGATATGTAACTTTCATATATCTTTTTGAATAACCTTTGTAAAAAATGACATGTTCTCCTGGCAGACTTGTAACTACTGCAGGAGAAATTAGATATGTATTTTTTTTAACTACTACACAAGAGTGGGAACACTTGGTATATGGCTAATTTTTTTTTTTTTTTAGCTTTAATGTTAAGTTTTTACAAGTACTGTAGTATACCAAAGTTCCCCATGATTTGGTTACTGCTCTGCTGTAAGCATTTTGTTAACAGTTTTGCTAATATGTTTTTTTTATTCATTCCTCTTTAGGCTATCATTACTCCTTACATTTCCTTACTTTTTGCAAAGGAATGCTGGGAATCATTGTGCCATCCTTTTCTGCATTCTGAACTGATTCATCAACTATGTNAAGTGAATAAATCACACACAAGTGTAGATGGAGAAGTGAATCAAAAATGGAAATGGTGACAAAAACAGTGTCTTTTGTAGTCAACGCCACGTATTGTGCACTATGTGAAAATATGAGGGACAGTGTAATAAAATGTGGCAAAAGTGTACATGACAGTGACAAAAGATGTATGAATGTGTCTCTTAAAAGTGACTTAAAAAGTAAAGCTCCTGCTAATTCTGAGTTTATAAAAGGTAGGTTTCTCTGCCTCTTTTGGCTAATTAGCTATTAGGCTGTCTTGAATACAGTCTCCAGCCACTCATAAACACTAGAGGCATCTGCAACCCATAGGGGGCCTTACTCAACTCACACATAGCCAGTTACGAGCCGTCAAGAAGGTCAGAAAAGCATTTGACAGAATTCGATTGTAGTTACTCTGAAATACGCTCTGCCCATCTTAGGTCACGCCCACTTATTCAAGGACAGAGGAGTTCTTAACGTGCAAAATCTGGGGAAACAACAGAGTGTTATCTATCTTTATCTATTCCCAAAGGCCCAACTGACCGCTTAGGCAAACACAGCTGTGTTGGGTTAACCTAAGCAGCATCAAAACTGATAAAAAAAAAGATTAAATGTTTTCTT
Organism: Birgus latro; assembly: GCA_018397915.1. Classification (NCBI taxonomy): domain Eukaryota; kingdom Metazoa; phylum Arthropoda; class Malacostraca; order Decapoda; family Coenobitidae; genus Birgus; species Birgus latro. Next base: position 1,305 of record JAGKTI010030809.1, read on the forward strand.
CACAGCTCGTCTCTCTCTCTCTCTACATCATCATCTCTCTTCTATTCCTATTTTCATACTGGGGCAACTGCGCCAGTAACACCTCCCTTCCTGAGAGAAGAAATTTCCCAAGGTGAAATTTCTGGGTACTGTACAAATTAAGTTCTCGACAGGTAATCTGCTAAAACATTTCTGACACCTTGTACATGTCTCACATCAAGGGAGTATTCCTGCAAAAATAGGGTCTAGCAGGTCAATCTAAGATTCAGATTTTCATACTGGGGTAACTATGCCAGTAACAATCCCCGTACACCCAGCTAAAGTACAATATCAACACACACCACTGATGTCGAGACACAACACATCCCCATTGATGTCCCTGTAGACTTCACTAATATCAACACTCACCAGTCTGAGTGGCTGGTTGACGAAAGGAACTTGAGGGTGTGTTTGAGGTTTGTGTCTGTCTGGAGAGAAGAGTGTAATGGTTGATCAGGTTTGTGAAGTAGTCATTCTATTTTGTGTGTGCCAATTTTCTAGTCAGTATAGGTCTAGCTGAAGCTAGATTGCATTTTGGTGAGTTTTAGAGTGTCTTGGAGCTTGTGCCATGTTGGGGGCATATGGCAGTACTGTTTCTGAAGAGTGGAAAGGCTGTCAGGTCATGGAGGAAAAGTTTAAAGAATGAGTGTGAAGGAACTGGGCCCTGTGGAACACCACTGGACAGTGTTTTTTCTAAAAACTTTGGTTTCTGTATAGTACCTGGGCTTGTTTGTCTCAGAGAAATTTGGACGCCATTTTTTTCCAAATATTATGTCTAAGTATCACTTATTGGAATGTGTTTGGTACTGTTTCAAAAGGTCTGGTTATGTGTACGTGTATAGATGATTAGGTACTTTATAATTATTGTTGTTTCTTGCTGAGGACATCAAGTATGAACTGAACTAATTTTGAGAGGTGAGTGATGGTTGAGTGTTTAGGCTCGAATCCTTGTTGGAGGTCAGATAGACGGGTGTGGAGGACAGTGCTCTTTAAGATTAGACTTTCCATGATTGTGAACAACGTGCAAATTAGGGGTATTGTTTTCTATGGTGCAAGGGCTTTGGTAGGATTTCCTGGTTTAAGTTTGGGGATAATCGTTGCTTTCTTCCAGTTATCGAGGATTTGACTGTGTCCAGAAAAAGTCTAAGTTTTTATTAAGGGCATTTGTTGCCATATGGCAAAGAAGTCTTAAGTGGATGTTTGAATTCTGGTAAGGACTCACTACTTTGAATTTTCCATAACTTTCTTTATTTGCTGCACTTGTTATGAGGTGAATGGTGGTGGTGCGTGTTTCCTTTTATTTATTCCTACTCTTTTATGATGGCACTGTTTTGACAATTCCTTCTTTATGGCTAAACTAATGCATAATAATGTATTAAACGATATACATGTTCCTTTCTGTTGGGCATGGTTCCCTCACTGTCTAGAAGGGCTTCATGAGGTTGTGAGGGCAAGGTTTTCGATGTGTGAATTTTCATATTGTTTTCAAGAATTTGCTGTTGTCATTCTGTGATGAAAAGAGTTACACAATTTTTTTTATGGTTTTGTGTAGGTCTTGTAAGGTATCAGGTTCATCTGGGGTGAGATGATTCTCAGCTTTTTAATGTGCTTCTGTCTTTGATATGTTAGCTTAGTTGAAGGGAATAGTTAGGGTTAATGTTTTTAGTGAGAGCAATGCCAATATGTGATTTGGTGACTGTTGCAACAATTTTGTTAAAGGTGGTGACTACTTCATCAGTGTCAGTGGTACAATATTATAATGCCTGGTCCCTGTCCTCAGTGAACTGTGCTCAGTATGCCTTCCTGTAGCTAGTGAAGGTTTTCCTCCCCTTGTTCAGTTTTGACTTTGTTGTGTGTGGTACGGCGATTGGGAGGTGGTCTGATAAGAGACCACATATTATTATCCAAGAAGTATGTTTGGCTAGTACAAGGGCATAGAGGCACAGAGATTGATGTCTTAAGTGGAGGCCGTCTCAGTGGGTCTGTGTAGAGATCATGTTGATATGTAAATTAACGGATCTTGAATTTCGCTCTCTGTTTTATTGCTTTTGTTTTTTCTTGGAAGGAGCAGTTTGCAGGCCACTGGTCTTTGGTTCCTTCTTACTTGCATGAAAAAAAAAAAATACATAGAATGTTTAAATGCTCGAGTTGTTCTAGAACGAGGGTCCTCATCTGCCTTGTGTATAAGTGTTTAGGGGTGTTTTGCATTTAAATTTTCTATTATAACGTGGGGGATGCTGCAGTGGAGTGAGGTATGTGATGTATCCAGGAATAGACCTGTTCAGATTTTTGTTTGTGAAATTTATAGCCTACTGAACTGGTTTCCCTGGTTATTGACCTGAAAAAGCCAAATCTCTTAACCATTTTCATTTCAAGTGAAGGAAATCCCTGCCCCAATGGTGCTGCAGATTTAGTGTCTGAAAATTACAAAAATCGCATTTTTCATATCAGATGGACTTGCAGTTTTAGCTATATCTTCCTTAATTCTCTAACTAGGATATTATAACTGGTATATACCACTGAAAAGCTCATAAAATTTTCACTCGGTTGGTGTAAAGATATTGTGTATAAATTTGAATCTTATTACAATTATTACTGAATAATAACAAGAATATGTATAAATCTGACAATTTTCCTGATAAAAATTGGATTCCTGTTAATGTATACCAGCATGTGTCTAATATTTCATAAGGTCATAACAAAAAAAATAAAAAAAATAGGAACTTAGAACATTTCCTTGCCGACTATGCATGTATGGTAAATAAGCCTACAACGATTATCTTAATATATTAAAATAACTACTTTAAGAGACCCGGCATTAGTACATAACTAATAAAATTTTAATGAAAAACCAAACTATAATTCTCTTACCAGATGGTGGCATTTACCACATAATTTATACAGGCCAGCTGCCAAAACTTCTTCACCTACTTTTCAGTTCTAGCATTGAGAAGACAGGACTCATTTATCTTTGTCTAATTATTGTCTCATGGTCTGCTCATATTAACCTGTGGTCTACTAATACCTTAGTCTTGTATACAATGGTCTTTTTTTTTTTTTTTTTTGTGGTTATTCAGGTTTGTAGGGTAAGTGAATTTGATCATTTGTATTACTGTCATCAATAGTTTAATACTTATATTTTCTTGTGTGTAACAAGTCTAAAAATGAACTTTGAAGCCTGACAGTGGCAATCCCTAAACTTGCACTGTCTCAGAAGCCTACATCAACAAAAGTATAAGTTTCATATCCTGCCACTAGGTCAAATACAGAGACAGCCCTAGCATGTATTCAATATGGACGGTGGGTGTTAAGCGCCGAAGTGGTGACATGTAGATTGTAGGAGGACAACGGGGCCTTGATAGCAGGCTGTGAAGCCTATGCCCAGAGTCGGACACATAAAAAAAAAAAAAAATAAAAAAAAAATTGAATCTATTGTTACGTACCAGTCCCCACACTGCCACAGGCTCCAACAGCAGTAGTTCAGTATAGGAAGGACGTTGCCCAGTGAGTAGTTCTTCCTATGGTCAGCCTTAGGTGTACAGCACACAGGACCAGCTGAGGCGAAGATAAACACTGGCTTCTGAAAGTTCACTGTCTTTATTTCTAACTTCAGCACTTTTCCCACCAGCGCTGGAGCTATATAAACTTTACTAACTGCAGTTGCACTTACTACTTTACAACACTTCACACTTAATGCTTGACAACACTTCACTGTTATTACATTTCAAGTACCGAAATATACAAACTTCTACAACACTTCTCTGTTTGCCAACAACACTTCACTGCTTTCACAAGTACCGAAAATATACAAACTTCACTGATACTGCGTCCAGCTAAACTTCACTCAAACTGACCAAGGCCCAACTAAACCTTGCTATTTCTTTTTTTTTTTTTTCTTTTTTTCCTTTGGGGCTTAATGGCCATCGTCCGCTTGCGGGACATTAGGCCAGCCAAATATATTGAGCACGATGATTAGCGTCTCACGTCACTAGCGGCCAAGCTCTTACTGCGGTCGTGGCGGGAGCATGTGGTAGAAGGCTCTCAGATCAGCTAGACGTACCTCCTCCCCGCGGATGATCAGGATGGGTCTGATCGCCTCACCCATGTCGGCAGCCCGGAGCAGATCGTAGAGGGTGGTATAGGTCGTGGCTCCGAGCTGGTACGACCGGGTGTGGGCATCGAGGGTCAGGAAGCGGCGGTAGGAGGCTACATCTAGCCGATCCTTGAGGTCGATGATTGGAGGGCGAGATGGAGGGCCCTCCGCTGCTGGAGGAGGGGAGGACTCACGAATCTCCTCCTCTGCCGAGGAGCAGGTCGACGCTTCCTCGGCCATGGAGGCAGTATCTGAAGAATCCTGCCCCTCCTCCGTCATCGCTGGTTGCTCGTGAATTTCTGCCGTGGTCTGTACCGTGGTCTTGGACATTGCCGGGTCGTCAACAGAGGGAGTGGCAGTTTCCCTGTTGAGGGGAGCCTCGAGGCGCAGCCTCTTCCTCGGGGTCTGACGAGGGGCAGCAGATCGTCGCTGCCGGGCCCTACGCTCCCGTCGGCGGGGAATCGAGTGTATGTCGCGGGCGAAGCACTCGGGAATGACAAGGGAAGGCAGCCCGTTCTCCTCAAAGATCCTAGGGAGGAGAACGCGCAAAGCCCCCTTATCACCCCCACAAAAAGCCTTCGCCGTCGCGACACACATCTCCACGAGTAGATTTAGTTGTTTGGGATTCCCAGGATCCCTAGCCCGATGTCCCTGGGCCGTGAGACGTCGCCGTGCATAAGCAGAGCCCTGCACAGCCACACCTCCCGGTCCAGTAACATCCCGGGCCTCAGGACCCTTTGGGGTCCCAAACAAACTAAATTCCACCCGCTCTCCATCACCTAGGGAGCGTTGGAGGTGGCGTGGATTCGGCTTAACGATCGCCGAGCGGTGCACAAAAACATCAACACCAGTATCCTGGCGTTTGATGAACCCGTACCCCGCACTCACGTTAAACCAAATCACCCTCCCCTTGATCTGGGCTGCAGGAACCTGTGGCTGACTTGTAGCCCCCCTCAACGGGTCGCAGGCATTGTCAGCACTGACGTCTGTCATGGTCGGCTGCTGGCTCCTCTCCAATCCCGCCTCCCTGCGATCCTTGCTATTGTCTCATCCCCATCCTTTTATAACCTTGCATTATTCGAGAATGATCTACTTCTCACGAGAACAACAGTTGCCAACTCGGAGATATCACACGTGCCAGAGTCTTCTTATATTAAATAACACTCTAAATCATTTGCCATGTGAACTTAAATTACATAATTCATTGAACAATCACGTAAATAAAACATTATAGAGAAAAAGAGCATAAAAATTAATGCATAATTTACGAAATAACTACGCTCACTAACAACAGGCAAACTGGTAAATTCCGACTCGTACCGATACCAGCCTACGGTAGACGTCAAGAATCAGTGAGATGCTTCACGACTTCCTAACTGGCAAATCCCGCTTCGTAACACTATTACTGGTTCTTCGCCAACCACTTGTGTATTTTTAGTTCCATTGATGTCATTCTCTCCGACAAGAAGAGTACTTTTTGTTTATTTGTTTGTTACAGTGTTTGTCTGTTAGCAGTACTCAAAAACTAAAGAAGAGATTTCGTCTAAATTTGGTGGGTAGATAGCTTATGTCTCGGGACAATCGACTAACTTTTAAGACTGATCCGGATCGTATTACAGATGCTGGCTCTGGAAAATATTTTTTTAACCCTAATCAGTGATGAGAAAACCTAAGCTATTATTTCGAAATTATGTTACACTTGTCAGACATGCGCTCCACTGAGTGCCCCTCTAGTTTCTGTCGCCTTATGGTATTAGTGTTAATGCCTTGTTGTTTGATTGTTAATTTTTTTCTTGTGTATCTCCAAAAGACTCCTTTCATTCGCATTCACTTCTTTACCGATTAGCTCATTACTCTTTCCCGACTACACTATCCCTCATCCCTTTTCGCTATTGCATCCTTGCCCCAGCCTCTTTTACCTAGCTCTTCCTCCGTTGCTCCTAACCCGCTACCTCCTCTTACTCTAGTTCCGACACACACACACACACACACACACACACACACACACACACACACACACGTTATGCATTAAATCCCTGAACAATAGTGTGTGGAAGTGAAATGAATACACATGAGCCGTGAGCAATAAGGACACATTAGCACCACCGGCCAACACGCTCCACACTGCATCGTGTAGTTAAAGTTACAACGCATAGGATCGATCACGGATGCTGAAATAAAACCTATAAATGTAGAGGAATGATGTCACCACGTATGGGCACAGCAAGGTGAAGCGGCTACATCCAAAGCAACTGGCGATAATAATCCTTTCTTGATTAAGATTACAAATAGAACAAAGAACATGATAATAATCTGCACTTTCTTTTTACTGTTTTCATGTAAAAGTATATATATACTTTTAGAGTAACTGATCATCGTTCATTTTCATGGGATGACTTTGTGCTTTCTTTTTGCTTGTCTTTCTTGCTTAAGGAATATTAGTTACGACAGGAGACTGACCATACGTTTGGTTCTGTAGGAGGAAAAGATACATGAGATGAGTCTGAACTCTTTACATTTCCTTAAAGGTAAAACATATCTTACCTTGGGCAGTGAATTCAATGTAAAACTGACTTTACAAGAGCAACAAGAGACGTGGTAATCTTTCAGACCCCTTACCTTGTTCTAATATATACAAGTCATAGCTACGACGGGGATTTGACAGTTTTATATTGGAAGAAACGCTCCCTTATTCTTATCTCTGTCTATTTGTCAGTCTATCTATCGACCTATCTGTCTGCCATCTATCTACCTGTCTATCTGTCTATCACCTGCCTGATGCCCCATCCTGTGAGGGGTGGCCTCAACAATAAGACCCCCTGGCGCTTCTGTTTATATTTAGGAATTACCACCCGTCCCATGACACACCAACCTCTCGCACGTACCCTAGAACCTTCAATTCATTCTCGGTTTCCCTCTCATCCTCTCGTCCTCCTCACTCCTTGTTCTTACCCTTCCTCCAAAATATAAGTCTTAGCTGCGACAGGCAACGTAAGTTCGTTTATAACTGGCCGTCCTTTGCTCTGACCTCCATCCACCATAACGATCACCTAAACGTCAAATCACCATCACTTTACGGTCGCGCCTGTTGCCACCAATGGGTCTTGATAAGGCACATCACACCCTCACCACTACCTCACCCGTCACCATCACCATTACCGTCACCAAGACCCATATCACCACCACCACCACCACTACTACGACCAGCATCACTAATTCTTCCTTCACCACCACTTTTACCACCACACCACCATTACTACGACCAGCATCACTAATTTTTCTTTCACCACCACTCACCACCACCACCACCAAAATACTACCACTACTACCTTCACCATTAACTCCCTCATCACCATCATTAGCACTCCCACTAGGAGGAGATAGTGGTGCATTGGTTAGGACGTCCAACTTGCAGATAAAAATACCCGAGTTCGATTTCTGGATGGGTCAGCCTAGTGGACTGGATATGTTTCCATCTTGCCCTTGTTCACCCAGCAGTACAATCAGGGACCTGGATGTAACGTCGACTACTGTGGTTTGTGTTCTGAAGACTGTGAGTTTAGAAGAAAAAAATTGTCTGTCTTGATTGTCCTTGTCTAAAAGAAAAGCAATAATTTATATTTTCTATATGCTGGAGAGGGACGCCTTCACGTGGTGGCACCTATATAAGCAGAGGCTTCAACTAACTGATCATACAAACGTCTCTCAGGTACTTCCATATCCTATGAAGTGAAGATGGTGGACTGAAGAAGAGAACTTAAGCCTGCAGTATATCGGATTCACATTCAGCTGAGCCTGGGGTTCCAACTACTAATCTTACTAAACATTCTGGTTCATAAACACAACTATTACCACCACCACCTCAACCATCACAGGCAACTGGGCAGGCTGACATCTTCAGGTGAACTGGACATCAGCGTGAACATGCAGCTGCAGTCATTGTTGCCTTTACACCTAGAAGTATTTGTGATACAGTAGCAGTTGCAGTCCCAGGCTTAGCTAAATGTGAACCCGGTGGACCGCAGACTAAAGATCCTCTTCTCCTGCAGTTTGCCATCCTCATTTCAGGGGCTAGGGAAGTAACTGAGAGACGTTTGGATAATCAGACAATTGAGCCCCCTAGTTAAATCTGTCTCACCACATGATGGTGTCCCTCATCAACACCTGACATATTCCTGAAAACTTGTAGCTATATTCCCTTACCAGTATATGTTGTGATGTTTTCCTTCATTTTTATCCGTATATCAATGTTTTGTTACAATACAGTTGGTTCGATGACTATTTTGCTCCTTGCTTTCCCCAGATGAGTTTTCTCAGTTAACCCCTCCGTGGCCGATCGTGTCGAATGACGTTTAGCCGATAAATGGCTGCTGGCATCTTTTGAGCGCAGCCTTTAAAAAACTGCAAATATTTTGGGGTAATGAACGAACATTCTGAATATCTTCAGACTGACCTACACTACACTCCCATACACCCCATCAAGCAGTTCAGAGCCTGCTGCTGTGATGAGTGGATTTTTTTTTTTTTTTTTACTCCTGGCCATGCCTAAACAAGCACAGCTACACCCATTACCTCGACCAAGCCAGAAAATATCATCGTTGTCTTCTTTGCAAAACACACACAACCACATGCTTATGATTATGAATTAATACAGGCACAAACAAAAAAGACATGATGATAAGTGAAATACATTTTTGTCTTGGTATCTTTGCCTATTTGCTCAGGTTTGTTGTAATGCTTTGGATCATTCGATGCACTGCGACTTGTAGAGAGAACTGTGAAAACTTTCGGGAAGTGAACGAACATCTGGGACATGAGATTAACCTTCACTTCACCCTCTCACGTATCCTCTCTCAGTTCACCACATGCTGCCGTGACGAGTGGATGTACGATTTTTTCGCTCATGTCCATGCCTAAAAACACGTAGTTACACCCATTATCTCGACCCAGACAGACGATATAATCTTTTTCCTCCCTTGCAAAACACACACAACCCAGATTACGAGACAGTAATATACATTGCGAGTGTAACAACGTAAAATGATGTGAACTGTTATTATGGTAAATACGTTGTCCCTCGTCTGTATACGTATTCATTTCTGTTTTGCCTCTGTATTCGTAATAATTAGACTTATTCGTAGTTCTGAAACTGCATTACGATTCTATTTTTAGCCACGCACGTGGTGTGGGAGCTGGAAGTTGTAACTCAACTTCCGTATTGCCAGTCGGATCTGACCCTCCACTTTCATCTCCCGTGGGAGAGCCTAGCCTTGGACGACATGCACTTTTCCATTTAGGACTGAAAATTCAACCCCTTTCATTCCCTTTTCCAAGCATGGGCACAAAGATAACGTAAAAAGTAACTCGAAACTACCATCTCTGTCTATATATCTAGGCTGCTTCCCCCAAGAAAAGGGGGGTAGCCGAGACAGGTCAACACACTTCCAATTTACTCATCCACTCAAACACATTCATTTGCATCTTAGCCTCAAAGGGGAGAAGGGACAGATCCTCACCGCACCACACCGCACGAGGGTCAACTGCGCAGTGCAGTCAGTGACATCCACCGCAGGGCCCGACAGCAAAGCTGGTTTACCTCTGCTGCATCATAATGGACCCATCCCCTTATCCGCACCTGACCTGATCAGCTGGTCAGACAAAATGCAGGAGAATATCTTCTCAGGGTTGCGTCATCATTTATTCATTCACAGTTTCTCTTCATTCATTTCTATCATGCACAGCCACTCTTCCTTGCTCAACAGACAACCCTCTCACATCCAACACTCTCCTCACACTGTCCATCCATCCTATTCGTGGTCTTCCTCTCAGCCTTACACCTCTCACATCAGATCTAGTTATCTTTTTCACCAATCGCTCATTATCCATTCTCTCCATATGCCCAAACCAACGCAACACCCTCTGCTCAAGTCGATCAGCCATCTCTCGAACAATTCCAGTTCTCCTTCGCACTCATCATTTCTCACTCGATCCACAAGCGTCACTCCACACATAGTCCTGAGACACCTCATCTCCATTACATTCAAACTTTTCCTCTCTGCTACACCCATATTCCATATTTCAGCCCCATATAACGCAGTCGGTACCGCAACACCTTCATACAGCCTTCTCTTTAAATCCGTTCTAGGCGAACGACATCTAAACACTTTTTTCATTCCTCCCAGCACCTTTCCAACTTCATTCATTCTAAACTTCACTTCTGCATCTATTCTTCCATCCACAGCAACATGTGACCCTAAATACTTAAAACACTCTACCTCCTCAAGTAACTCACCATTCAATACTATATTCATCCTCCTACCATCTACCAACCTCGTACACTTCATCACTTTACACTTATTCTCATTTATTTTCAATTTCCTCCTTTCACACACCCTTCCAAACTCCTCTACCAACTGTCTCAATCTCTCCTCTGAATCAGCCACCAGTGCAGTATCATCCGCAAACAGCTGCTACTTCAGATTCCACTCTCTACCATCATTCACCAGACTCAGTCCTCCACCTAACACTCTTGCATTCACCTCCCTTACAACACCATCCATATAAATATTAAACAATCAAGGAGATATCACACATCCCTGCCGAAGCCCCACTCTCACGGGAAACCAGTCACTCAGCATTTCCCACTCTTGCTCACGCTCTACTATTTACATAAAACTACCATAAACATATTTTTTATCAAAAAGGTGGAAAAAATATTCATAATTTTTTCTCCAGCCATTCCTAACGTATTATGTACTGAAATCATTCGATATCATAATATCTCATATATGCACAACATTTCAGCACCATTCGCATTGTTGTGGGGGGTAATAACAAAAATAACAACACCTGCGAAGCTGCACTGCGGCAGCACCTATT
>JAGKTI010030810.1:0-12294 GCA_018397915.1 Birgus latro
ATTCCAGTTTTTCTTCATATAGTTCCAGTGTTTGTTTATTTATTTTTATTTATTTCTTCAGGTAACAATGCACCGACCCTAAGCCAGCTGAAGGAGTGGCTGCGCACCCACCCTGACTATGCGGTATTGCAGCCGGGCATGATGGGAGCGAGCGGGACAGTCATCACCCCCGTCACCCAACCCACACCGGCCAACAGGTCTGATTCACACACTGCCATCATCATTTTAGTGTCATCGTCATTATTTTCTTTGCCGTTGTCATGATCATCCTCGTCATCAGCTTCATCATCATCGTCTTTTTCATCATCATAATCTGTGTCATTATCATCATCATCATCATTATTGCCATTGTCTTGATCACCTTTGTCATTGTTGTCATAATCATTTTCATCAGGTGTCATCGTTAAAGCGAAAAAAATGATGAAAATCTAAGTTCCAGGTGATTGATAGTCCCCTTCCTTTCTATTTCCACCCAGAAGGTCAGAGAAAGTGGGAATAACGTATTACTTTGAAGATGATTGATAGTTTCTTTCCTATCGATTCCCATGCACGGGTAGAAGAGTGTAGTACAGTAGTATTAATAATCTACTGTACTGTGAAGTTGATTGATAAGTTGATAGATAGATAAGCCCTTTCCCCCTCTCTTCCTACTCAGAGCCATGAGAAAGCAGTTTCATTTTTCATTTCGTTTTTGAAGGCTCCAACATACTTGCATGTGTCAGCCTTGGTCACCCAATGGCAGCTCTTCATGTTGCTCCATCTCCGGCAGCCTCCCTGTTCAGTCCCATAACCCTGAGGTCACACTTAATGACCTCATCCCAGGTCTTTTTTGGTCTACCCTTCACAACCCCACCCCTAATATTAATCCTTCACACTTTCTGCACCCAGTTATCATCTCTCATCCTCTCCACATGCCCAAACACCTCAATCTACCTCTCCTCATCACAACGCCAATACATTCCAGTCCCATCCTACCTCTCAACTCTTCCATCGTAAACATAGCTCCCCAGGCCTAGCACTCAGAGATGCACTGCACATCCACCTAAACATTGTCATTTCTGTACTTTTGAGCCTGGAAGTAGCCTTTTCCTTTATTGCCCAGGTCTCACTACCATACAGCATTACACTCAACACATGCTGCATACAAAGACGTGTAGTAATAGTAGTAATAATAATCTTGGAAGTTGATAAGTAATTCTTTTCCCTCTCTTCCCACCCAGAGCCAGAAGAAAGTAGTAGTAGTGGTAGTTGTAATCTTTGAAGTTGATTGATAATTCCTTTCCCGCTCTTCCCACCCAGCAGCCAGAAGAAAGTGGTAACCGTATCAACCAAGTCAGTGGTGGTAGATGGCAAGGTGGGTGGAGTAACCCCGAAGGTTATCAGCACTGGTCAGAAAGTGGGTGGCACTGGACAGAAGGTGACCGTGGTGAAGGCACCGGATGGGCGGATAATTGTAAAGTCCTCGGAGTCTGGGGAACGAGCTGGCACCAAATTGCTTCCAGCGGCTCAGACTCCTGCCAAGACTGTGATGGTGACCAAGCTGCCTACCCCCACAAAGACCCCCTCACCTAAGACTCCTACCCCCAAAACAACGAGCCCCCCTGACACACCAGCCCCAACCCCGGTGGCAAAGGAGGGAGGGGAGATGCGAAAGGAGCCAGCAGGAGGGAAAAAAGACGAACCCACACAAGCTAAGAATGTGCTGCCGAAGGATCCCCGGAAGGTTAGTCAAGGATAGACTGAGTGGGAGTTGGTTGGGAGATGAATGTGACAAGTGTGAGGTTGAGAATGATTTTTCTTATAAATTTTATATTTTGCACCATATTTTTGGCCTTCACATTTTTGTTTTGTTATTATTCTTCATTTCATTTTTATTTTCATTTATAGAGGCTCCAACATGCTTGCGTGCATTAGCCTTAGTCACCTAATGGTGGCTCTTCTTACTGCTGGATCTCCGGCAGCCTGCCTATTGAGTTCCGTATTACTGAGGTCACACTGACCATGTCCCAGATCTTTTTCTGTCTGCCTCTAAAACATAATGTAGCAGTGAAGGATTGGAATGACAGGTGGATGGATGTTACCTTTACAGTTTATAAAGATTAAGGCTGCAGCCACACCAAAGTCATGCAGTTTTGGGCAGGAGTTTGATGGGTGGATGAATGTTAACATCCTTTATTATATGTAAAGTCTAAAGCCCTGTCAACACCTAATTCATGCAGTTGTGGGTGGGAGTTGTGCATCACTTAATGTGTAAATGTTCTCGGTGGTACCCTCCCATGTCCTCTGAGGCTGCAAGTGTGGGTTACAGTAATGCAGAACTCCCAGCCACACCCACTCATTTGGTGTAGACACGGCTCAAGTTTCAGTTACCCGCATGCTTAGTGTATACAGGCGAGTTGTGGTATGCGAGCATCCGCTGTTCAAGGAAGTGATGATATGAGAATAGGGCAATTTAGACCCAAATTCGGTGATGCAAACAGGGTCAATTAACCTAGCCCTGTTTTTCCCACAAGTTATGTGCGGTACTCTGTTATACGAGTTTTTGCTATCCATTTCTTCAGTCCATCACATGAGTTTTTGCTGTTATATTTTTCACATGTACAAATTTTCACAATCCTATTTTTCACTCATATTTTAATTTCCAATACAGTATCTATTTTTCACTCCCTTACAAGAGTTTTGGTTATTCGAGCAGTCCTCCATTAACATATCCCGCTTGTATAACGGGACTCGCCTGTATTTCAATTCTTACACTGTCCCTAAACCTTTAATGGTATAAGAAATCTGCATAACACTGTGAGCATATGCAGTACACCATTATTATTGTATAGGCATGGTATGGAGATAATCCTTGTTCAGTGACAATTTCATGTATGTTTCTTTAATTATTTACAAAACACATCACCTTAAGCATCAGTGTTCATAGAGACCTATATATAATGCACTGTTGAGTCCTTATTTCATTGTTAAAATGAATTCATGCACTCTCACTGCAATTAATAAGTTGTAAGTTGTTGTACAGTGCATTCCTGATATGTTTGGCTTAGATCACTGTTTTGTTGTAGTTGTGGCCCCAGGCTCATGTGACTCGTGAAGCCAGTGGACTGCATGCTTACGTTATCCTTCTGCTGCCGACCATCCTCCTTTGGGGGGATAGGGAAGCAGCTGAGAGACATATATATAACCAGGCATATGAGCCACCCGGTTATATCACTGCCACCACATACAGGCAGCTTTTTCCGGCACCTGTGTAGATTGGACCCGCCAAATTTATGTGGCCAAAATTGGGGTTAAACAACAGCAACAACAACTGAGCCCATGTGATAGTGATATGCTTCTTTCTCTCTCTCTCTCATAGCTCTCTGACAGTGTTGCTGCCCCAGTGAGTATGATAAAGAGAATTGTTGTAGAATTATTCAGTAGATTAAGTCATGTGTAAAGGAAGAGTTATCTGCAGTATAAGACACAGAATGGTGTTGTTTATGTAATTGGTATCTTGTTTTTGACTAGATATTTACTTACTATATTTTTTAAAGTCAGCAAGTCAGATACTGAAATAAGTAGCAGTTCAGTTGCATGCATTTTTTGCATTGTTGCAGTTTTAACTAGCAGATATTAATGTGAAGTAGCCATCACTTCCTGCTGTCATTATAACACTCTTTCTAGTACTGAACACAGCTGGTAATTAATGGAGGGTGGCTTTGACATAAGGCATTTAGTCTGTTCATTTTCAACGCTTTACTATCCTGCTCTTAAATGATTTTAAAATTATGGATTGGCACACAGTATGGTTTTTATTTTGGTTGCTGTCAGGCCAACTTACTCTGCTCAGAAACCACCCTGCTTTAATAGAATGGTCTTGAGCCAGCTTGGTCTTAAATGCTTCTCGTATTTTTTCAGCCACTCACCTTCTTCCTCACAAGTGTACTAGTTAATTTGTTTTCACAGCACATCCAGTCATCCTCGTTACTTGTTACCCTCAGCCTTGCTTTCATAGACTTTGTCACACAGTCTGCGTTGATTATTTTATTTTTTATACGTTTATTTTTTGCCTGTCTTTTCATATTTTTGTTTATTCCACAATGCCATATCTCCAACTTCACTGTATCTTGCTTATTCATATAGCTGTTTTAAAGCTTAATTCTCTGACTCTAAACATCTCTGCATTGAGTAGGAAGCAGCTTACATTGATACGTAATCCTATTTCCCTGCAGACGTACTTTTCCGAATACTACCAAGAGTTCCAATAGTTTTTTCCTTTCAGGAGTAATCTTATCAGTATTTTCATGTTACATTTCCTGCATGCATATAATAGCTCCTAAAATACTGTATATAAAACCATTCACCTCCTCAAGCATATACAGTAATCCCTGTAATAACCGCACACCCCAATATCCGGACATTTTGGACCCAGGCCTTCAGAACCCCAAACTGGCCAAAAAACATTAAAAAGAAAAGAAAAATCCGACAATTTTTTTTCAACCATACTTTGACCTTAGCGCGCGGCGCCAAACAGCTGGGTTTTCGCACATAGTAGAGCGGCCCCCTGCCTCCTCCTCCCCAGGCTCCCCTCCCCAGTTCCCGCCTAACTACCATCGTGACTAGATGCTCGTTGCAGTGGCTGCCGCATGTGCTTGTTTTTGTGAGTAAATAGTGAATAAACTGCAATACCTCGCCACTAGACCACATGGGATTACAGTGTTGTGCAGTGTTAAGAAATTAGAATTCAGAGTGCAAATGATTAAGCTCAGATTGCAAACTGGCGTGGTGCAAGTAAGAACAGAATGTGCAGTGTTAAACAATTATAATTCACAGTGCAAAGGATTTAAGTGCAGCGCAACACTGGATTACTGTACGTGCTTCAAGAGTATTTTCACCACTGTCAGAGCCTTAGAGGAGGTGGGTTAATCTTCACAACGTCCACCTGTGTGTTGTAAGTACCCTGAAAACTGCTAAATATTTTCCATACTCACCTCTAATTCCTCATTCTCTAGTTCCATTTCATTTGTTTCATGCTTTCTGTCCATTATTTGTGTGAGTAGGGTCTTAAATAGGTGCTGTTTATGTCTGGTAGGGAGTTACAATACCCTGGAAACTGCTAAATACTTTCCATACTCACCTCTAATTCCTCATTCTCTGGTTCTGTAGTGCCGTAATTTTAAGGGTAATTTAAGTATAACTTAAGTTAGTATAAATATAGTATAAGTTAGTATAAGTATAAATTAATATAAGTGTAAAAGTTAGTATAAGTGTAATGTGAGTGTAGCCTTGAACCCCTGATTATGATTCATCTGCAATATGTAGGGAGTAATCATCAAATTCCTTATTCAGGCTTGTTCCCTGTTAATATGTATAGCATAAGTGATACTCTGTTAATAGAGGACCTGTACAGAGCAATTATGTGAGTGAGAGGCATGATGCCGCTGTATCCCCACGGTATGGATAGAGGCGTAGGTTTTAGCACAAGATTAATAATCGCGAAAATTTGTCTTCATACTTTAAATTCGAAATTTGTAAGTCAGGCTTGGTGATATCATCTTTTTGTACTACATAGTAGTGAATTAAAGCTTCGTTAGATCCTAATTGCCGATAATAGAAATTTGCAACTGTGAAATTTACATTACACTCGCATTTAGATACGTATCTCGACGCATGGATGTACTTAGTTCAAACACTTGTTTGTTTAGACTTCGGTGTAACTGTCTATCCCATACACTTACTACAAAATTTTAAGCATCGTAAGTCAACCCATCCGTGTACGTCGAGTGTGAACACTTTTTTTTCATATTTCTTGTTAGTAGGTGTAAATGGTAATGCTGCAGAGAAATCAGTCGAAGTCAGTTCCAAGGTTAGGACAACCATGAGAAAGAATGCACGCGGCCGAGGGGAGTGTCACTTCTCTCCCCGACGCCCTCGTACTTGCAGGTGGGTAATCGCGCGCTCTGTATTTCCCCCCCTTCTCTTCCCTTTGTGCCTATAATGTAAATCCTCTCCATATATTAATAGATTGACTGTCAATTTCCCAAAAAAATTCCTTTCATATCACGTCACTTCTCTCCCCGACGCCCTCGTACTTGCAGATTGTCGCTGTTCCGTCGTTCTCTCCTGCCCAGACGAATGGTGTAACCAATCGGTTCTCCTCGTCAGTGCCCACTTACACTAGAAATTCCCCCTCCCCTCTTTTCTGATTCACATAACCCGAATGTGAATTAGTAGCTTCATATACTGTATATTTGTGAATATTGGAAACGAATAGTAAGCCGGTTTGAATTTTAGTCCTAGGAAGTTACTGAAAATTGCATTCCGAATTTTAAGTGTCGATTCATTTACATAGCTACTCTGTTAACACTGTATGAGTTGAGTGTGATCTTCAAGGTGAAATAGTGGAAAAGAAGTCAGTCCCAAGGGTATACTGTATAGTGGTATTTTTCTAAGGTCATTTCCCAAGGAGCCCTCTCGAGGCCATGGGATTACTGGGTCTATGTTGAAATTGTCATTATGAATTCATTAGTTTAATATGTGAGATTGCTAGATTTTTTTTTTTTTCAAAGGAAGAAGGAACCAAAGGCCATGGGCCCGCAAATCATTCCTTCCAAGAATAAACAAAAACAACACAAAAGAGAGCCAAATTCAAGATCCGTTCATTTTGAGATGCCTGGACACACAGCGTTTGAAAGACTGGAGATTATAGGAAGTAGGAAATACAGACAAAGGAAGACAGTTCCAGAGTTGACCAGTTGCATAAATGAAGGACTGGGAGTAACGGTTAACTCTTGCATGAGAGAGTTGGACAGAAAAGGGATGAGAAGTTGTTGCTAGACGGGTACTACGTGCCCGTTGTAGAGGTGGAGGGATGCAAGCAGACAGTTCAGAGGAACAGTGGCCATTGAAGTAGTGATAGAAAAGAGATAAAGATGCAACAGTGCGGCGAAGAGACAAAGGTTGAAGGGAGCTAGTAAGAGGAGGAGAGTTAATGAGATGAAAAGCCTTTGACTCCACCTTATTGAGAAGAGCTGTATGTGGGGAGCCTCCCCACACGAGAGTTGTACTCCAAACAGGGTCGAATAAAACTCGTGTATAAAGTCAACATCTGTGTAGGGGTAAAGAAGGTTCGGAGTCGACTTAGCACACCCAATCTCTTGGAAGCAGATTTCGCAAGAGATAGTGTTTTGTAAATATTAGGTTAAGAGGTGAAGGTTATATAGATGTGCATGTGAATATAAAATTGAGCTTATATCCAACTGTGAGGAACTCTGTTCATAATAATGTGTTAGTATCATTCTGAGAATTTGTTCAGAGGAGGTGAAGGCGCTCTTGCTATCATTGATCTTTTTTTTGGTATATATAGTTTACCCTGTGACAATATCAGTGTGAAGGGGTATTGATCTTACAGTTTCTAGCAATTCATAGTCTGTAAAGTAACCTATGGTAAATTTGATCTAATACTATATCTAGTTTCTTATATTTGTACGTTTAGATTTAGTAAATATTAGGATAAGTTTACGTTGTGTTTGAGACTTATCCCCTTGGGAGTTTTTGTTGTTGTGAGAGTGGCCCGCAAGGTGTATTACTATCTTACTACTCACGGACTCTAAACAGCTCTCGCTACCCTAGTCACTTATTCGCAAGGCCCCAGAAATCTCCATCTTCTTTCTTGGTGGGATAACTTTCCCAGCATTCGCTTGGTGGTGGCAGCCTACTCTTTTCAACTCTGATTCCTATGGTGAGTCTTAAAAAAATACAGTAAAACCTCACTAGAACGGACTAATTGGGGCCAAAGTCATTCTGAAAAATGCGATTTTCCGAAAAAAGCGACATAGGGATTTCCCCCTGCTAAGATATTTTCATTCATGAAAAGAGTCATGGCCACAATCGTACTTCATTCCACCATTTCCCTCCAAATCGGGGCATTAACCCATTTACCTCATAACTTTTCTCAAAGGCCACTATAAATAATTTATTGCATAACACAGTACAGTTTTTGTAAGGTTTATCCGCGATAAAGGCCACTGTAATACTCACAGGAATATATTTTTCATACGTGAAGTATCATAGCCACCATCTTGCTTCACCCCACCAGTTCCTTCTATTCCTTTTGATCCTTAACTTGTCTAAAATTCCACTAAAAATAATTCATTGCACTACACAGTATAGTTTTAGCAAGGGTTAGACTCGATAATGGCCATATATAACACTCAAAATAATATATTTTCGCTTATTAAAAGCATCATGGCCATCATCCTGCTTCACCTCCACCAGTTTGACTCTTGGTAATATCTCATTTGCATCTTATTTTTTTTCTCAAATTCCACCATAAATAATTTATTGCTTGACATAGTAAAATTTAAGCAAGGCTTGGACACAATAAAACTCATATGTAATTAAAAAAAAAAAAAGTTTTCTTACGGAACCATTCAGACTCACTTGGCTCACTTTACCCCCTCATCTTGCCTGGTGTTATCATTCGGCACCTGATGGAGGATTCTTCAGAGCAAATCCTTCAGAATCATTTCCCATTATCTTCAGGGTCATCATCAAGGAACAGTAAATCATTGTCCCAGTTGTTTTCACTGACAAGAGCTGAATTGTGGATGGGAATCGGAGCTGTAGCTCGTACCGTGTGTGTATAATTTTAAGCATTTTTCTAATACTATACTGTACACATTATACACCTTAATTTTTACAATCTCATAAATACGATCATTCTGTCTGTGAATCATTGTCCCAATTGTTTTCACTGACAAGAGCTGAATTGTGGATGGGAATCGGAGCTGTACCCCATACCGTGTATGTATAATTTTAAGCATTTTTCAAATACTATATTCTACACATTATACACCTTAATTTTTACAGTCTTATTACTCTGTCTGTATACAGTATTTCACTTATCACTCGTCACCGTCGAGCAGTATGTCAAGGGACTTAGGGAAAATGACGTTGGGGGGAAATGATGTGGAGGAAAAATAGTTACGTTGTCAGCTCACCACGAACCGAAGCAGGAGTACACGCACCGCTCACCATGTGATTAAAGTTGATGTCTTAATATTAATGCAGACCCCTTTTCTAATTTTTTGGCATTTAGAAAGAACATTATGGGTATAACTTAATTATAAACACTTCAAATACTGTACTGTATGTACACTTAGAACAGTAGCTACGCTGCCAGCCCACCACCAACCAACGCACGAACACACAAACCACGCCGACAATATGGCCACCCCCCTGTGAGGTTAGGCAGTCCGGACCGCTTCTAGCTTTTTCGGAGTTTTTCTGATATATAAGAAATAGTTCCGGTCGGCTCCCTGACTCCGAAAAAAGTGACTTTCGGTGTACTGAAGTCCGTTGTAGTGAGGTCATACTGTACTTTGGAGGACACTAGTGACAGTGATCGGGATCTGTAATTTTTTTTTCTCTAAAATTCACGGTATGACACTGAGGTCATAGCGATGGAAATTGTTAGACTGGCTTACTTTCTCATCATTACTTCGGAGGTCTAAAATTGGAGATCTCATTTAATTTTCGTTATTAACTGGGAGTCAAAATTTTGCGACATGACAGTTCCATTTCATTTATTTCATGCTTTCTGTCCCATATTTGTGTGAATATTGTCTTAAGTAGGTGCTGTGCATGTCTTGTAGAGAGTTATGTAGGTAGTTTTCTGAGTTAGGGTCCATAAGTACCTGTCCAGGAGGCTTTGGCCCAATTCCGGGGCAAACCCAATTGCCGGGCATGCCTTTGGCTCTGTTACATCGGATATTGGAGGGATTACTGTATATATATTTTTTCTTTGTACTGTGCACATCAGCCCATTTTCGCTATTCTTTACTGCATCTCTGGCTGCATGCAAAACTGGAAATGAAAATACAAATTAGTTTATATTTTCTTTGTGTTGTCTGGCCATTACCTCAGTTAATTTCTAGTGAATGATTTCTAAGTATAGTATTAGGGAGGTAGTTAAGGGACGTTTGTATAACCAGGCAGTTGAGCTGACTAGTTATTTTGGCGTCACTGCATGAACGGATCCCTCTCTAGCATGAGTGATGTATTAACAATGGCATAAAGGCTTGCTCAGTATATTTTTGTTGCAAATTTCTTTCAGTCGTTGCTGCTTTTCCTTTTTCTAGATGATGATGATGATTTTCTTCCATTGTGCTGGAGAGGGATGCTGTCCTGTGATGACACTGATAAAGCCAAATCTTGCCACTGCCCATATTTATTTTTATTTTCTGTGTATTCTCTTATATCATTTCATTCACCCATCCCACAGACCTTAGCACGAATACCAAGCACGGAGAAGAAGAAGCCAGACCCAGTAGAGGTGCGAGACAATGTGAAGAAGGGATTGGTTGAGTGTTTTATCAAGTTGTACCAGGACCACAAGGGGGAGTTTCCTGACATATCGGAGGATGACATCAAGCGCTTGGTGGAGGAGATCGAGAAGGAGCTGTATCTCATCTTTGGCAAGGTATTGAGGCCCGTGTTTAGAAGTATTTTGGTACGAGAAGTCCTTTTGCGTGAGAAGACGTCAGTATCTGGTCATTATTATTTACTCTAAGTCTCTCACCATTACAAGTTCGTCACCATCGTGTGGCAAGAACAAGGAAGAGGGTAAAGTAGGAGGTCCAGGTTTCTGCTGGGGGTAGGGGGGGGGAATCAGTTGAAAAGTTAGTACCATTGAGTGTTGTGTAGTGTATGTGTGTGTGTGTGTGTGTGTGTGTGTGTGTGTGTGTGTTTACCTATTTTTATTGTGTGTGTTTACCTGTTTGTGTGTGTGTGTGTGTGTGTATGTACCTATTTGTTTTTGTGTACATTTACCTGTTTCTCTGTGTGTGTGTTTGTATTTACCTATTTTTCTGTATGTGTGTGTTTACCTATTTTTGTGTGTGCATGTGTGTGTTATTTACTGTTTTTCTCATCAAACGTACCTACAGGATGTTGGCTTCAAGTACAAGGCACGGTACCGGAGCATCCTGTTTAATGCAAAGGACCCCAAGAACACAGGCCTCTTCCGCAGCATACTTAAGGGCACCATATCACCTTCAAAACTCGCAGGCATGACCTCCGAGGAGCTGGCGTCCAAGGAGCTGTGTGAGTGGAGAGAGCGTGAGGAGAAAAAGGTACATCCAGGCCACGTTTTTTTACTGATTGTAGAGTTAGTTAGTTTGACACATATATAAAACTGGGAGTAAAGGAGAGAGAAGGAAGGTTGAATGGATCTGTTAATACACCCGAGATTGTGAGGAGGAAAGTGGTGGTGATGGTGATGATGATGATAGTAGGTCTAATGGTTGAGAAGTGGAGCCATGTTGATATATTATTACCTCTGCCAAGGAGGTTATGTTTCTGCCGGTGTTGGTTTGTTTGTTAGCAGGATTGCTCAAAATGTTATGAACGGATTTTGCTGAAATATTTTGTAGGGGTAGGGTATGGCCCAAGGAACAATCCATTAGATTTTGGTGGTGATCTGGATCATCATCTGGATCCAGAAACTTTTTGAAGGATTCTGTACCATTGCAGGATAGTGGCAATTTCAACATTTTTGCTTCTAACTCGATAAATAATGCCTACAATGCTTGAACAAATGTTATCAAGTAACATCTCCATAAGATCTACCACACACTCCGCCTTGGAGGGGGTTTTGCAATCTCAGATTGCCCTTGTTTCAATTTAAAATCATTCTAAAATGGCATCTAGAGGTTTGAAATTTCCATGTCAGTTCTTCCATCCTGCATGGTGGTCCTTCTCACTTTTTCCTGGAGGGTTTGGAGGTGGGGCAGCCATCTTGCTTTTCTATCTTTATCCTTCAGCATGTAGAATTAGATCTCGTAGTCAAAGTCTGCCCTGTAACAAACAGTCTCGAAAGGACCTTAAGGTCTGTTGCTGTTTGCTTTCCTTTGTATTATCATCATCATCATCATTGTCATCCATCAGTCCTCCTCCTTTTTTAACTGTGATTTTGTCTTGCCACAGGAGCTGCAGGCCATTGAGAAGTACGAGTTGGACATGATAGCACTTGGAAACCAGTACATCATGAAGTCCCACAAGGGCGAGATTGAAATTGATAAGGACGACTTCATCAAGGACAAGGAAAAAGGTAAATTACAAGTTCCTGTTTACCTCTGTGTGTGTGTGTGTGTATGTGTGTGTGTGTCCACAGCACTTACACTCCTCTAGTTAGTTTCAATCTCCATCCCCCTCATTTACACCCTCCTCTTTCATTTACCTTTCCACTCTGTCCCTCCATCTCTTCCTCAGCATCCCTCTCCCTCACCCCATTCCACCTCACTCATATAC
>JAGKTI010030811.1:0-12294 GCA_018397915.1 Birgus latro
GTAGATGGTATTTGCCTCATTTACTTGGACCAAATAAGTATGCCTATTATAATTAACCCTAGGTTGAGGGTAGATGATGAGATTAGTTGTTGGGTCTTCTTTTACAGGTAAGGACATGAATTTAGACTGGTTAGGGTCTACCTGTGCTGTAGTAAGGAAGTTAATCTGTGAGAAGGTTTGTGTTGGATTAGAAAGTTCTACTGGATCAACTCTCACTCTCCCCACCCTGTTCTTCTGATGGCGGATATGCTTCACCACATAAGGGGCGCCTCTTCATAGCATAACTCTTTTCACCCCATCCCACATGAGCGGAGCTTGGCTCAACACGTCACATCCCAGGCGTATGTCAGTACTGATGTAAGAATTTGGTACTACCAGGAACCATTGTATATGCATCTTCCCGTCACCAACCGCTATTTCAGCTCGCAACATTCCTAATACTCTCAGAGGTGAGCCCATGACTCCTCGTAAGCACGGCGGGTTTTGAACGTACGTTCAGTTCTCCCCCAGTCCGTTTGATTGTGGACTCCTTAATTAAAGTGTAGCTACTACCGGTATCCACGATAGCTTCTATTATTTTCCCATTTATTATTACACTGATAGTGGGGGATGTTTGGCCGCCGGCTAGTCATTTTTGTTGAGACGGTTCATGGGATACCTTTCGAGAGACATTTTGAGCTGCGGTGCTGTGATGTCCAGGGCACCCGAGTTCACCACGCCGACATCCGAGTCTGCGACAATCAAAGCAATGCCCAGGAGGGAGTTTCCGCCAAAAGGCTCGGAGGTTGTGAGATGTAGTGAAACAATGAGAACTGTATTTATCACTATATGTTTTGGGGGTACTAGGCCGTCCCTTATTTGCTTGTGCTAGGTTAGATTTGAGCTCATGGATCCAGCGTTTTAGTTCCTTCACTTCGTCTCTCGGTCCATCTGGACTCGAAATATCACTTTGATTCGACAAGGTGGATGGCGATAGCCGGTTTCCTCCCCCCTCTTCGCTTCGCACTTCTCTAGGAAAGCACCGCATTGGCCCGAGATGATTGACTCACTTCCAATAGTTGACGTTCATGTTCATTTCTGTCAGTAAACTTTCTCAACGGATATTCATCATCTAGGAAACCTTCGAGTTTTACCCTTGATGGAAGAGGTAACCCATACCACAATTTTCGCTTGATAGTTCTGTCTCGGTTAGGAAATTTATGTTCTATGGCCGCGTGTTGGCAAACTAAGTGGTGCGTAAAGGCCTGAGATGATTCTACTGTATCATAACAGGCTGCATCCAGCTCCTGCCACGCCTGGTCAATATTCACTTCAATAGCAAACTTTGCTCTAAGGAATGCCTTGAATGCCGACCATGAGGTTACTCGATTTTTAGTCTGGTTGTTATGAATGAAAATGGCAAGTTCCGAGCTCACCCGACTCTTCGTGATTTGTATGCGCATCCCATCATCCTGGTCACACTGTTCTACTGCATCAAAACAACATTTCCAGGCGAGTTGCCGCATCTATACCCTGTAGTTGGCCAAGTTCTAGAGTTGGAATATCACGAGGCTTTGTGAGGTTCCCTTTTCCTAACATTGTTAGAGATCGGTCAGGAGACTGAGGATAGGCTGATTTCGAGAGGAACTGCTGCGATTCATGCTGGTCGAGCTCATGGGCCAGCTGAGTCAGTCTAGAAGAAAATTCCTCCTCCTTAAACCGAGTTTCTACATCTCGCCAACTCATGGTGTTCTGAAAATGAATAACTAGTAACTGTGAGAGTACACTGATCAATCTTCACTCTTATTATTGATGGAGAATTTTTCTTATCTTTTAGGAGTCCACGAATTATAAGACTAAGTGGGCCTCTGGTGTATTGATACCGGATTTCTATCTAAATCCCACAGCTTTAGCCACCAGTGTCATGTAGCAAAATTTAGAAACTCCCAGGTAATAACTAAAATTAAGAGATTACCACCGCTTTACCACCAGTTTGGTGCTATAATTTTGAACTTCCGAAGTTAATTAACGAAAATAAGAAGAGATACCATCACTATGAATCAGAGTTACAAGAGTAGGCTGCCACTATCCAGCGAATGCCGGGAAAGAATTATTAGCTCCACTAAAGTAAGATGAAGAGCACTGGAGCCTTGCGAATAAGTGACTAGGGTATCGTGAATTGTTTAGAGTGCGTGAGTCGTAAGATAGCAACACACCTTGCGGGCCACTCAGTCTCACGATAAAACTCCCTAGTGGATAATAAGTCTCAAACACTATAAAAACTTAACCTAATATTTACTGTCTAAACATACAAATATAAGAAGCTAGATATTTATCAAATTGACCATAGATTACTTACAGGAAATGAATTAATATAAACTATAAGATCATTACTCTTTCGCACTGATATTATCTCAGGGCAGCTCAGATAAACCAAAAGAAGATCAATGAATGCAACAGTACCTTAACCTCTGCTGAACAAATTCATGGAATGATACTAACACACTATTATGAACAGAGTTCCTCACAGTTGGATTTAAGCACAATTTGATATTCATATGCAGATATAAATATATAAACTTCACCTCTTAAGCTACTACTTACAAATTAACACCATCTCCAATGTATCTAACAATCTCATATATGAAAACATTAAATTCACAATGACAGCTTAACATGGAACCAACAATCCAATGGCCTCGTATGGGCTCCTTGGGTAATGATCTTTGAAAAATGACATAACAGAATATATCCTTGGGACCGAGTTCTTTCCCACACTTTTCACTTCGAAGTTCTCAAGCAACTCATACAATGATAATAGAGGAACTATGTAAACGAATCGACACTCTAAATCCGGAAGGCAATTTTCAATAACTTCTTGGACAAAAAAAAATATCAAACAGGCTTACTACTCGTTGGCAATATTCCCACATATGTATATATAAGATTACAGTATTAGAGTGGACCAATAATTCACTATCGAGATTAGTGAATCTGAAAAAAGGGGGGGGGGAAGAATCTCTAGTGTAAACGAGCACAAATGAGAAGGACCGTTTGGTTACTTCTTTCGTCGAGGCAGGTGGCTATGATGGAACAACGGCAATCTGTGGATGACAGGGCGTCAGAGGGCAAAGTCATCATGAAAGGAAGTTAGAGGAAACATTATCAGTCAACCTATTAATATGTATATAGAGAGGATTAACATTATAGGAACAAAAAAAAGGGGGGGATTAGGAGCGCGTGAACTACTCATCTTCAGACGACAGGGCGTCGGAGAGCAAAGTGACGCTATCCCGCATGGGTGCCCCTTCCTTGTGGATGTCTCAACATTGGAACTGACTTTGACTAATTCCTCTGCAGCAATACTGTTCACATCTACCAACATGGCATAGGAAAAAAAAGTGTTTACTCTCGACGTACATGGTTGGGTTGACTGACAATGTTTAAAATTTTGTGGTAAGCGTATGGGATTGACAATTATACTGAAGCCTAAACCAACAAGTGTTTCAACTAATTATAACCATGTGGAGATACGTATCCAGTCGCGAGTGTAACACAGATTTTGCGGTTGCAAATTTTCATTATCGGCAATTAGAATTTAACTAAGCTTTAATTCATTACTATGTAGTACAAAAAGATGATAATACCAAGCCTGACTTACAAATTTCGAATTTAAAGTATGAAGACAAATTTTCGCGATTATTAATATCGTGCTAAAGCTTTTGCCTGTATGTCTACCGTGAGAAATAACCTCAACTATCACTCCCATAATCGCTCTATACAGTTCTTCTATTACTAGAGTATCACTTTTGCCATAAATATTAAGAGGGAACAAGCCTGAATATGGAATTTGATGATCACTCCTAACCTACTGTCATGAATTTTCTACATCGTGAAATTATGTATTGTAAATCGTGACATCGAGTGATTTTGCGGGAGCAATGAATAGTTCTGAAATGCACAAGATTTCGCTCATTCTTTCAACGGTCCACTCGTGTACCTATATTCGCATCGAATTTTCAAAATTTTTGTCATTCTTTCGCGAGTGACTGTCTTTATGTACAGACAGTGCATTCCTCTGATCGATAGTTTCTGAACCTTCATTTCTTTGAACTTGCCTCCCTGGCCATTATTTGGCCACGCCCCTTTCACACGTTCCTTACGTTGGACACTCAAGCATCGAGTCAGTCGTCAAAATGACAGTCTCGGAGTGTGGTTGTGCCATGCGTAAGCTCGAGCGTGTCTCTTTTTCTTAGTGATCTCAGAAGTCTCTGCTGTATCTGTGTGAATTCCCGAAGCTCCCACCAGTCTGGTGATCGACTGTATTAGCGACGGCCTCATCCTTACCGATTAGTATTTCTTTTGTTTTTCGTAGGCTTAAGGCTATTTAGCTATTTGTCTGAGTGCTTGAGTGAGTGCATTTCCCTTTCTTTGATTTTGAATTGATTCATGTAACCTAAATTTATTTTCTTGTATTTAATAAATTTACAGTTCGTTTTCTCGAGCTTTGTTAAATGTAACAGTCGTGTTTGATTTCCCCACACATTTACTATACTTTTGCTACTCCACGTTAGCACAACTTCTTATATTAATCATGACTGGTACTTAGGCCAGCTTTTGGTATTAATTCTAAATCCGTTGTGCCAGCTAGGAGTTTGGCCCAGACAAGATCCTATCTATTATAATTATTATTATTATTATTTGAATGTTAAGGGGAGAAACTAACCTTCTCAGAGGCCAACAGTACAGTAATACAGCCTACTTGAGCGTTTAGTCTCTGCTGTGTACTGTTGAGAAAGTCTATAAATTCCCGACTCTAGAGAATTGGCGAAGTAAGCCAGCATAAAAGTGAAATCGCCTCTTGATTTCACGAGTCGATTCTCTCGTAATAGTCGACTCGATAGTTATTCCTAGCATACATAACTATACATTGTTATACATTTTTCATTTTCCCCCTGACATCTGGCGACCTCATTCCAGGATATAAACTCCTAGCTTTGAAATTATTACCGAAATCACTCACTCACTCTTAGTTAGGTAGACTGCTGCACACTAGCCAGCATATCAGTCTCAGTCCTTAGTCACTCAGTCTCAATCTGAGCATCATGGAAACTAGTACATACGTGCAGGAAGCCAAGGACATTGGGCTTACTAGCCCCCAGGAAATTAGAGACTGTGTCTTGTCGCGCTGCAATTACGAGCAGCAACGTGAGAATGCCGCCCGTGAAGAGCGGAAAATTCAGCGTGAACACGAAAAAGAACAGCGCGAGCACGAAAAAGAACAACGTGAATAAGATGAACGTCAGAAAGCGCGTGAGTGCGAGGAACGTGAGAAAGAACTTGAACACGAGCGTGCCGAGCACGAGGCACGTCAAGAACACGAGCGCGCCGAGCGCGAGGCACGTGACAAACACGAGCATGAAGTGCTGAAGCTGAAATGAGACTCCATGGCTTCAGGCACATTGGGTGCAGCTAACCCAAGCCCCACTACTGCTCTCTCAGCATCTGTTCTAGCAACTCCACGTCTCAAGCTTCCTTCTTACAAGGAAGGCGAGTGAAGCGTGCCATTCATAGCTCGTTTCGAAGACATAGCACGGCTGTACGATCTGGATGAGGCAGCTAAGCGGCTTCAGTTCCTTAGCTTGTTTGAGGGCCCTGCCCTCGACATTCTCCAGAGAATTCGCGGAGATAATCTCACGTACGAGATAATGAAGACCACACTCATCAAAGCGTACAGTCTTACCGTTGATCAAGCTAGGAATCAGTTCATGAAGGCACGTGTCCAGGAAAAAGAGACAGCTGTACAGTTCCTTGACCGTGTCACGGCATACTTAGGCGAGTGGATGGAGAAGGACGAGACTCCTAGCACGCGAGAGGGAATAATCGACCTTGTGCTGTGCACACAGCTGGATAAGTCCTGTCCTGCTGAGCTTATGGCCCAGCTCAAGATGTGCAAAGTGAAGGATGCAAACCAAATGATGGAAAAGGCTGATGCTTTCTTTACTGCGTACGGGTACCAAACTCGTAGGCAACAGCCATGGAATAAGAAAGATTCTGCTAAGTCGGGTAAGCAAACGCAGACTGATCCCCAGCATCAAGGCCGTTCTCAGAATAATGGCCAAGGTCCAAACAAACCGCAGAGGGACCAGGTGCAGAATACACAGAAACCTGACTGGAAGAGGTACAAGCAGTACCCTAACCAGCAGCAGTACCCTAAGCAGCAGCAGTATTAGCCACGCAATCGACATCCAGGACAAACCTTTTCAGCACCAGCCCCAGTGTACCAGAGGCAGGAGGCAAACGCAGCCTTCATTCCCCAACAGGCGCACGATGGTGCCATCCCCACAAGCACAGGTCCTCCTTCACAGTTCACTAGTCCCGCTCAGATGGTGAACTCTCCTCTACAGGCCGTCAATGCTCCTGCTTCCCAGATGGTGAGTACAGCTCCTCATGCACCTAGTCAAAGTACGACTCCTCGTGCACCTAGTTCGGGTACGACCCCTAAGGCATATAGTTCTCAGGGGCTACGTTCGCCACATCGTACGTTCCACAGTCTCATCAATGACTGGCTACTGCCTCCTCGGACCCATCCACTGGCAACAGTGCCTTTCTTGTTCAGCCAGGGTTTGTGGGAGGTGTTTCTGTAAATGTTCTGAGGGACAATGGTTCCACACGTTGCTCCATCAAGCAGTGTCTAGTTCAGACCGGGGAGCACACAGTTAGGCACACCCAAGTTAAACTTATTGATGGATCAGTGAGATTGCTCCCTGATGCACGTATCCAGGTAGCATCTCCCTTTTACACAGGTTCGACAGTTGCAGTTGTCATGCCAGAACCTTTGTTTGACCTTATTATAGCTAACATACCAGGCGTCAAAAATAGTTGTGACGTAGACGTTTCTACACAGACTTCAGCTGCTGCAGTAACACGAGCCATGGCCAAGGCTCCGAACCATGTCACCCCGCTGACCATTGCAACGCCGTAAGATCTGATACGCAGTCAAGACGTTGTCCAAGAACAACAGCCTGACCCGACACTTGCCACAGTGCATACGAAACTGTAGGGTAATGTGATGAAGTATTCGCAGGGTGGTTGAGCCAGGTTCCTTCGTAAGCGAGGACGGCTGTAACATGAGTCACCAAACACCCCAGGGTGAGGTTCGACTGTAGTTTGTCGTTCCCGTGAAGTGTAGCCGAGCAGTGTTTGAAATGAGTCATTGTTCAGTGATGGGAGGTCAAATGGGCCAAAAGAAAACCTCTGACCGGATCCATGCTGACTTTTTCTGGCCAGGAATGGGACAAGAAATATCTAGGCTAGTGCATTCCTGTGATGTGTGTCAACGTACCACTGACTGCGGGCGTGTCCGTCCTGCGCCATTGAAGCCATTGCCTGTAATCTCTGAACCGTTCGAGAGAGTAGCAGTTGACATTGTTGGGCCAATCACTCCTAGGGCTAGTGATGGATCAAAGTACATCCTCACTATCGTTGATTTCAGCACACGGTGGCCTGAAGCCATGGCCCTTAAGAATATAGAGGACGTCACTGTTGCAGAGGAACTGATTGAGGTGTTCTGCCGAGAAAGTATCCCCAAGGAGGTCTTAAGTGACTGGGGTTCGCAGTTCACCTCTGCAAAGATGAATGAAGCATTCAGGTTGTTATCAATCCGAGGCTTGCGAACTACGCCCTACCACCCCGGTTGTGTGAGAGGTGCAATGGGACTCTCAAAGAAGATGTTGAAGCATATGGCCAATGAACAGCCAAAAGAATGGCCGTGGTTCATTGCTCTTCTTCTTTTTGCTTATCGAGAAGCCCCACAGCATTTCTTGAAGTTCTCACCTTTTGAACTGGTGTATGGAAGGTCGGTCCGTGGGCCACTTCAAGTCCTTCGATAGTTATGGGACGATGAAGAACATGACCCTGAAGTCAAGACCACCTACACCTATGTCCTTGATTTAGCTGACCGCCTCCAGTCAACATGCGAGTTAGCTAAGGAAGAATTGAGCAAGGCGCGTGAAGTTCAGAAAACTTATTATGATAAGAAAGCAAAGCTTCGGAAGTTCAGTCCAGGTGATAAATGCCTGGTGTTACTCCCCACTGCCCAGAACAAGTTATTGGCACAGTTGAAGGGTCCATACAATGTAGTAGACCGCGTTTCAGACCTCAACTACATAATCCTGATGGGGAATCTTCAGAAAAGATTCCACATTAATATGTTGAAGGCGTTTCATGAGCCAAACCCTGAGGAAGCTGGCTTTCCTGTACTCGGTGACAGTGACCAGCCACCAGAAGAAACAGAGGCAGTCGCGGTGATCCCAACCGAGGACACTGACGACGAGTCCTTAACCACTCAGTCCCGGCAGGAGGAGACTGCCGGAGATGTCTTACTTAACACTGACCTAGCATTAGATGACCAAAATGTCATAAGGTCACTCCTCTGACGGTATGCTGGTGTCTTCTCTGACCAACCTAGACTCGCAAAGGTTGAGTGTCACAAAATTGAGTTGACCAGCAATACTCCTGTAAAGGTTAAGCCATATCCGATTCCCATGCGACTACTGGACGCAGTAGATAAGGAAATTGCCGACATGGAGGCTGCAGGTATCATTGAAAAGTCTTCATCTCCATACTGCAGTCCAGTGGTAGTAGTCCGCAAGAAGGATGGAGGAGTCAGGATTTGTGGCGATTACAGGAGGCTAAATGCAATTACTAAAGTGGATGCTGAGCCAATGGGTGACCATATTGCCATCTTCTCCAAGCTGGCAGGGTCACGATACTTCACAAAGCTTGATCTAGCAAAGGGATTCTTCCAGATTCCCCTTCATCCCGAGTGTCATCAGTTCACCGCTTTTGCTACTCCTAGGGGGTTGTACAGTCGTCAGCAGAAATTCGCTGCAAGGCTACTCGTATGGAGTGCGTCAGTTGGTCTGGCAATAGTGTAAAGTCAATGGTTGCCACAAATGCATTTAAAAGCCGTTTATGATTTTTTTTTTAAATTATCAGTAGAGTCGGCTAGAAAATAGTTTCGAATACAAGTTATGTCCATAACATAAGAAAATGCAGAAGCTGTCAGAACTTATAAAATGACATGTGAGAAATTCATTTGCTGTTTCAGAATAATGAAACTGCAACCTCCTTCCCCATCTCTAACGTTCCTCCCTCATGGTGTCCTTCCCACCCCCCAGCTCTCTCTCTCCCTCCCTCCCCCATTCCCTCCCTCACTCACTTTCTCCATTACTTTCTTTACCCGCCACTCTGCCTGCATTCTTTTATTCTGTTAACGGCAATAACCCGGTATATCCACCACTGTGGACTGAATGCTCTTGTATTCTTTCTTCTATATTCCTAAAGCCATAATTTTTGGTATGACGTCACTCGTGTTATCCTACTCCTTTCTCCAAACCTGATGCAGCGATCTGAGTAAATATTTGTTCCATGCATGCATCGTGAGGCGGTGAACACTATCATAACCCCATACAGAGGTGTAGTTATAATGGATGCTACAAACTTAATCAGAACCCCGTTGAACCTCACTTAGTCACAAGCTCAAAGATCATGGCCCAAATCCACGATAAAATAGCCCACCGAGGACGGATAATTGGAATGAAGGAAGCAGGACACTCCACTGCTGAAATATCTCACGAACTAGATGTGTCTCATACAACTGTTGATAAATAGTGGAGAAGGTGGAGAGCAGAGGGTAATTTGCTAGATCGTCCAAGGTCTGCGGCACCTAGGAGGACTACCACAGAATGACAAAGGAAGCATCAAGAACTCTGATTACGAATGCGGTTGCTATTAGGGACAATCTCCACGTGCAAGTATAGAGTGATAGCCTACAGTGCGTCGTCGACTGAAGAAGAGGGGGTTGCATCACAGAATTCCTGCAGAGAAAGAGAAACTGACAGTGAGACACCAAAATCTTCGCCTCAGATTTGCAGAGACGTATGTGAACAAGAACCTGGATTTTGGGGCACAGTTATATTCTCGGACGGAAAAACAGTTTCTTCCACAACACATGGTCAACTTCACTGTTATCGATGAAGTGGCACCAGATACTCTCGTGAGAACATTTGCGAAGTCGCCAGAAGTGGTCACGTGACATGCAATGTGTGAGGATGGGTCCACGTATACGGCGTTGGGAAACTTGCAGAAATCGAAGGGCGGTTTAACGCTGAAATATATCTCGAAATGCTGGAGGAGGTGATGGTCCCCACTGTTCGAGCTATGGCTCTTCCCTACCCAGAGCGGATTATGTTTATGCAGTTAAATATAGAACTAAACTTATGCTGCCATAAATAAGCTTATTTAATTGTTCTTTAAATTATAAAAAAATTTAGAATGCAAATAAGCCATAATGAACATATGATTTATATTAGACACACACACACACACACATACATACTTACACACACACACACACAAACATGCATACTTGCACACACACACACACATGCATACTTACACACACACACACACACACACACACACACACACACACACAGAGTCATTGTAATCGGCATATTTTACTCTTAGCAGGATAACTGCCCGGTCCACACTGCAGGTCTCGTCAGGTGCTGGTTAGCAGAGCAAGGAGACATAGACATAGACCTGTTGGAATGGCCGACCTTAACGTATTATCATACGTAGTAGTCGACTTATAGATGTAAACATGGAATCATAATCTTTCAGTTGATGAAACTGTGAGTGACATGCTTAAACAGCCAATAATTCATCTTTCTGACGCATAAATAGGGCACCGGGTTGGTGCATTGGTAGAGCGTTGGCCTCGCACCACTTGGGCAGAGTTCGGTCCTCGCTGCTGCACCAAAATGTGTGGTGAGAGATCGCGCCCTTCTGTAGCCTTTTCTGGGATGGATGGTCTATATGGCCTACCTCAGTAGAACGCATTTCTACCTATGCAGGACCGGCTATCCCTACCGAAGCAGGGACGATACAAGCCGTGCATCTCTACGCAGTTGCATAGGCTGTCTTGTAGAGAGTGTATGTAGGGTGAGAAGTGCTTGTGAGTATAATTGTTGTGTTGTAGTGGCTTTGGATGTGTGTGTAGTCTGTGAACCAAGTGTAATCGGCCCGCCTTAAACCGATTGGGTGCAAGCATACTAGTATGCGACACTGGTTCAACCACAGCACCCCTTGTGTCCGCCAAAGTGGTCAATGGCTTGGTGAACGCTTCCTAAAGTTTTTGCAACCTTGGCGGAAGGCGAACCCGCGCCCACCAGCGTGCGAGACGCACACTCTGCCACATATATATATATATTGCAGTCATATCTGAAAAATAATTGCCCCATACCACAACCTGATTCACATCAAGTGGCTGAGAATACTTTCCTAAAGAATTGGGAAAGTAGTTCGGCAATTGGTCAAGGATGTCTGTTAGGCATAATCCGACAGTCGCCATCGACTGGCAAAAATACTCCAGTAAGTATTACAACACAAGAATACCTGGATCTTACAGTTTAGCATGATTGTTGGGAGCGACAAATGTTGGAAAAATAAAAGCCAGATGAATGAAAAGAGGAGGATGGAGACAGGGTAGGACTGAATGGGACGAGAAGAGAAAGGAATGCTAATAAGTTATTGATGATGTGTAGGTTTATAGTGAGCCAAATGGGTATAGTGCTGTGAGAATACGTGATCGGCAGAGAGGTCAATTGGTGATGAAGACAGGGTTAAAAGGTCAAGAAAGAAATGCGGTGCAACAAACACGGTACTGCTGTGTATGAGTAAATAAAGGTAGAGAGGGCAGGGAGACGAATAATTATAAAGCGGAATTGCCTTATTATTTCAGTTCAGCCATACTGAATTCATCAGTGGCTAGGCAACTAAATTCATATAGCAACACGCCAGAGAGAGAGAGAGAGAGAGAGAGAGAGAGAGAGAGAGAGAGGGTTAGACGGAAAGGGAGAGGGGAGGGTGGGCCTGACACCAAGAGGGAGGAAGGTAAGAGAAGGGGAAGGAGGTTGCAGTTAGATTATTCTGAAACATCGAAGTATTATTCTCACACGTTATTTTATAAGATGTTCCGACGGCTTCTGCATTTTCTTATGTTATGGACATAATTTGTATACGAAATTATTTTCTAGGCAGATTCTACTGATAATAAAAAATAATACAAAAGACGTCATAAACAGCATTTAAATGCCTATGTGGCAAATATTCACTAACACTATTGCCAGACCAACTGACGCACACCATACGAGTGACCTTGAGTGACCTTGCAGCGAACTTCTGCTGACGACTGTATCTCCATTGTAACAATGTATATCCCTAGCTTAGATCCCCTTGAGATGGCCA
>JAGKTI010030812.1:0-12294 GCA_018397915.1 Birgus latro
CTTTCATCACTCAAAGTTTCAATATTTTTTATTAGCACTGTTTTCATTAAGCTTTTGTATAATGTAGTACATTCACTCCAGTTCCTCCATTTTAGTAAATTCTATGATAATATAGAATACAATAAATAACATGATGTTTACTTTCCTCATAAATCTTTTTTTTTTTAAATTAATAAGTATGATTTATGGATGTACTGGTATTCATCTTTTGCATCACTTTCTAAACCTCTGACACTGAGGTACAAGTATTCCTAAACAGGTTGGAAGGAATCACTGGTTGGATGTGACTAAAATATCGGGTCACATAGCATTAAGAACACATCTGACACGTCTTCTACATACTGTTAGAAGTGCTGGACACAGCACAGCTCGATGCTTACTCCTATGGGCCATTTTTTCAGTACAATGCCTGCTATTTGCTTGGCTGGTTAAGTTATGCCACACGATGATTGGAAAAGAGTGAAGTACAGCGTTTCGAGTCTAAATGCTTCATGTAAGAATGTTAAAATAACACAGCAACAATAAGAAGGAACAAGTGGGTGATGTTGGGAAGACTGCTGCACATCCATCTCACACTGAACTGATGTATGCCTTTGCGGTGATAATCACTGTTTATTTTGTGTGTGAGTACATAAACGTGAAGCGTTCAGACAGAAACGGTATGTTCTTGCCAATAATAATTGTATACTGGAGTACAAGTATCATTAAATCTGGGAAAATCGACATAAAGTCAAGATTCACTTAGTTGAATTTTGTAGTAAATAACCGTAAGGCAAGATTATTTTACGACCTACAGGTTGCCCATTTTCGTTAAGTGTAGCACGTTTTCACACTCACAAGCAAGTCCTAGGAGTATTCATAATCACAGTTGTGAGATTCTCTGAGAGCATTGGTAAATAACTCCAAGGAAGTTTTTACAACTGTGAGCGATTTGGGAGATGTGAGTGCTTGGTTGTGAAAAATCATAAGGACTGTGATAAATACCGACCCAGGGCATTAGTATTAGGTAAGTGTAGCTGGCAATTTATAGGCTAGTGTCTGGGGGCACTGGTGAGCTAACACTGGGAAATAATTATTACAGAATTCATAAACTATGGTATTCCAACTTGAGGTTTCCAAATGTTTGAGGTTTGAATTATTGAGGTTGCACTGTGGTACTGCCTACACCTTCAACTCATCGATGTGTTTGTCCTCTCTCCCTACTTCTGCCTTTCCTTGCTGTCATTTCTATTTCTCTTGGCCACACCTCGCTGCTGCAGGACACTGTTAATCATATGGGAACACTGGTTCACTTTGTGGGGTGGCCCTGCAAGGGGTTGTTGACTGCCTGTGGTAGCAGCAGTAACTGGTCCTTCATTTCACAATCCCATTAAACAAAACATCCCTCAACTCCCTCCCTTATCCTCCAAGGATGGTGATGTACAGGAGCCTCCTTGATTACTAGTCTTATACTTCCCTATCGTCCCACAAAGGAAAATGGTGGACTACAGGATAAGGGCCAATTCAGCCACCATGTTCATGTTGAGATAAGCCTGGGCACAAAATACACCACTTGTTCATGCCTGGCATAAATGAGGACTTTCTGTACACACAACTACAGTTCTTTCACTTTAACTTGGCCCAGGGTTTTCCTCTGACAGCTTAATTCACTTAGTTCAGTAGCAAAAACAAAAACAGCATTGGCTCTACAACCTTTGCACTGCAACTGATGACAAGCATCACTAAGTTTATCTAATCCAGTATAGCTAAACACTTAGGATTAAATTACTTTAATTTTTTGTAATTAAACCTTTTCCACAACCCTTCTTCATGACTAGCAAGGTATTTTTAGGCCAAGTTAAAGCAAAAGGAGAGAGATGGAGTTTTAACACTTTACCAATCTTCTTGGACAAATGCATTTACACACACGGCTTGATCTTGTATCTTCATAAATCTTGTCAGATGTCATGTTTCCTGCAAATACAAGAACACATTAGCTGCTGTGTTTACATCTGAAGGAACTGAACCCCTACAAAACACTGAAATACTAAGCTGGGCTTGCTGAGGCACCCACAACCCAAACCTGATCTACACTTACCTAATCTACCACACTATCACAACTACCCTTCAAACAGCAGCCAACT
Organism: Birgus latro; assembly: GCA_018397915.1. Lineage (NCBI taxonomy): Eukaryota > Metazoa > Arthropoda > Malacostraca > Decapoda > Coenobitidae > Birgus > Birgus latro. The sequence goes on from JAGKTI010030812.1 coordinate 2,124, forward strand.
GCATTGTCTACACTCAACACCACAAGTATAAATTCTGTATCTAAACAACAAGACACTATCTGCACACACCTGCTGCCAAGGTGTATATTTCTCTCTCAAACTCAATGTGAAACGTTTATTACAGTGGCTCAATACAGCCAAAATTGATAACTGCTTAATAATCAGCTAATGCAACAGCTGACATATCTAATCAACCTTTCAAGCTGAACAACTTTGTATTTCCTAAGTCGCCACACTGCCTCCCTAAAGTCAACTTAAAATGCACCCAATAATCAGCTTAGGCAACAGCTGACATGATACATCAACACAATTTCAGGCTGAGCAGCTCTGTATTTCATAAGAAAATCACTCTCAGCTCTCCAAGAGCAGATATTTAAACTTTCCTTGAAGAGAGAGAAAAAAAAGTTCCACTCCAAGACCTGCTGGCTTTGCCACAGGTGAACAGACCCAGTAATATTTCACAGCACATCCACCTTAACCCACTGGACCACCAGGCATCTACAGTAAATACAGTAGCAACATCAGCCTGACAGATTATAAACATCAGCCAACAGCACCTTAACATTTTTCAAGACAGCAAAAACTGTCACCACTGCTAATACACCAAAGATAATTCACCACACTCCCTGTCTGCTTTTTTATCCATCTATATCTATCTATCCATCCATCTATGTCTATTGAAGTAATTCTGGAGACTATTTCAAAGTTTGCATTCCATGAGTAAGCTAGAACAGTTAAAAAATTCTTCCCGAACAAGAAATGAACCAAGTCAATAATGATTCAGTGAAGTACGCCTGACCACTGCATTTACGAGCTTATCACTGGCGGCAGGAAGGACTAGTGAACCAGCACCAAGTCACACTGGCTACATGGCACCAAGACTGGCACGGAAGCAGCTTTGGCCATGAAGACGCTTGGGGATGAAACAGTCTGGTGTTACAGCACAGGGAGGAAGGCAGGATGGGGCCGTGTTAATGGCAGGTCCTTAAATTGTCCATGTCATAATACCAGTGTCCAGACTGACAGGAGTAGGGGGGAACTAAAGGCCAAAAGAATTAAGGAAATATCAAGAAGAAGTGGGGGAGTAGAGGACAGGACAGTAATGAGGGAAAGATTAAACAAAAAGGTTCCTCTTAGTTGTCCCTTATGACAAGCAGGGATACTGGCCAAGTGTCCAGTCCCCCCATCCCCAGGGTAAGTCACTGGCAGTAGGACACCACTATCTAGTCAATGGTTAAAGGGAAACAGTCCCTGGCTGATGGAAAAACAGTCAGAGATTAATTCAACCTCCCTAACTTCCCTAGCACCTCTTCCTTAGTGATTCATTTTTGTTTTTATTCTGGCCACCACCAGGCATTTTACAACTCAGGGAGGACTTACAGCTCTGATGGGGCTAATAAGGCAATATCTTACAATTCAAAAAGTACAGGATTAACAGAATCTGGAAATACTGCTATCGTATTGTTTATAAAGACTCCAACGTGCCTGAATGCGTCGGCCTTCGTAACCTAATGGCAGCTCTCCACACTGCTCAATCTCTGGCAGCCTCCCTATTCAGTCCTTTATCCCTGAGGTCACACCCCATGACCTCATCCCAGATCTTTTTCAGTCTGCCTCTCACAACCCTACACTGTCATTTATCACCTTCCACACGCAACTGTCGTTCTCCATCAAAAATAAAATCAAGGCATTTCAGAGAACAAGTACCAATGGAACTTGGAAATGCAAAAATCTGCATATAAGACATGGCTGATTTCCCTAAATAAATAGCTAAGGAAGAGGTGTTAGGGAGCTTCCTTTTGAATGCAGGTGTCTCCAACTGACTTATGTTTAACCCCTAAAATAAATCGTTACAGCAGAATGTAAGGCAGCTTCCTGTTGTGTTAATTCACTCCTGCCCACACCCAATGGTTTTATCCAGCTCTGAGGATATGTTCTTCAGTGAGCCTCCAAGCACTATTAAAACTATATGGAACCTAAGGCCCAAGGGGCGGCAAGGATCACTTCCTGGGATGTGGTTGTTAGAACTGCCAATTAACTGGTACACACCTACTGCAGGTAATTCCAATTAGCAAAGTGAGTTTTTAACAACATTCTGCATGATAATTTGCACCTTTAGCTTGCTCATATTTAAGCACAGGTTTTGTGCAATTTAAGTAACACTTTTTGAGGCAAGTTTTGCAACCAACTGGCAATTAGCAAAAGCCAGTACCATGGCAAGATTTACAGAAAACTATACAAGATGTACCAAACACTCCACTGGGTCCATCAATGGTTATTTCAACAGCCTGGCACCTAAGTGGGTAAGTATAACACTGTTAAAGGTACTCATCTTTTTAGTATCCAGCCAAGTTGCTCCCCTACATCACAGGTGGTGGTGGTGGTGAATGTCTACCACCACACAACGTAACAGCAGGGGCGGCCTCCTCTGCTATCAAGCTGTCCTCGTCCAACTGCCCTGAAGTGCAAATATCCTTTACAATTCAACCCTTAAACTACAACAACAGTAAACAGTAACACTAGTTAACTCTTGTGATGAAGGACATAAGTGAAGGCTGTATCAAACCATCCAATACAGCTGTGTACCAGTACCTCTCTCTCAAAAGGAGAATGGTGGGCTGCAGAAGGGCAATTTCAGCCTCAAGTCCCCCAGATTAAAAAGCAGATACCTTGACCCCACAACTAAGTTAAGGGCTCTACTCTAGTAAATAAGTTTCCCAGTAAAATACGTTAACACCCATATCTGCCTGGTAACCAATGAATTTCTTCCTATACAGTATAATGTTGCTTCCCTATTCAAGTTAAGCAAATGCAAACAGTGAACTATCTAGGAACAATCTTCATTTTCCTTCATCCGATCTTTTCCGCCTAATGATGGGGTAAGGAAGGGCAGGAAGCAAGGACACAAATAATACAGGATGCGCTTAAATTTATAACTCAATCTACCCCTCCTCATCACAGCACCAATACACTCCAGTCCCATCCTTCCTCCCAAACCATCTCAAACTACCCCTCCTCATCACAACACCAATACAATCCAGTCAGATCCTTCCTCCCAAACCATCTCAATCTACACCTCCTCATCACAACACCAATACAATCCAGTCCCGTCCTTCCTCCCAAACCATCTCAATCTATCCCTCCTCATCACAGCACCAATACACTCCAGTCCCATCCTTCCTCCCAAACCATCTCAATCTACCCCTTCCTCGCAACTCTACCCTCAACATTCACACCTCTCCCCCTCTGCACCCAGTTCGCATCCTCCATTCTCTCCACATGCCCAGTGAAATGGACATTAACCTCTCAACTCTACCCTCAACATTCACACCTCTCTCCCTCTGCACCCAGTTGGCATCCTCCATTCCCTCCACATGCCCAGTGCAATGGATATTAAATGTCTACAATCACCTGTGTTGACATACTTTACCACTGCCTTCACCCACACTGGACACATCTGTTAAGACATAAGGTATCATTTATTATTCCCTAATCTTTCTGGCACAGTCTACTGTATAATCTGTTAACTTCCTCCAACATCTGTATCTAAATGACTTGTTAATTATGCTATTTAAGAAGGCCTATGGCAAAGGTGTACAGGCAACGTAATGTCAATCTGGCATTAAGCTGTATCAAACTACAAAAGGACAAAAATCTATACCAATTTAAGGCTAAAATCGGTGCCTCATCTCAATTACTTAACCATTAAAATAATCTTACCACTTAGCTATACTGTAGTCTGTCCTTCACCTGATGGAACTGGTCTATTCTCACAACTTTAGTACTTAAGTGACTACAGTTTCATTAATTTTACAGTTATGGAGGTAGTAATGAGTGTCCTTGGTTACCAGGCCTTTTCACTGGACATTACCACTGCCACACCAACAGGAAAGTCAGTTAATTATCTATTCTATCTACTGCCAGACACCTTAATCCTGTAAGGTGTGGCCACAAATTTCCTCCACACTGCCCTGTCCTCTGCCATTTAGTTGCCCTCCCTCCAGCTCACCCTCCCCCCTCTCATCCCTCAATCCCTCCAGCTCACACCCCCTCTCTCATCCCTCCAATGCACACTTCCCTCTACCATATACTCACATCCTTCCCTCCCATATCTACTCATATCTTCACTCCATCCCTCCAACTTACACCCCCTCCCATCTCTCCACTCCGTCCCTCCATCTCATCCTTGGCTACAGTGTAGGAATGAGTGTCCTTGCTCAATTCAGCCCTCCATAATTACCTGCCTACACTAACAGACAGACAGGAGTGACAGGAGACAAGACAGACACAAGAGACAAGACAGAAGAGAGGAGAGAGCAGAGAAAGACAAGAGACAGGAGACAGGAAAGAGACAGGAGCTATACTTGCAATGAACAGACATACACCACTATCCACACAGTCAAGACTCCGCTGCTGCTTCAAGTCCTCCAGGCAGTCTCCCATCCCTCCTCTTGAAATGCAATCAGGCTGCCATCTCTCTAGAACCAGGCTATCGATACTCCATCCACACCCACAGGAACCCCGCGCCGCCACAGCACCACTGCAATGATTGTACGAATATAGTACAAATTACTGACACTCAGAGTAGAGAGTTATACAGTAGATAACACTACTACTTCTACCTTATACTTGGCCAACATTTTGCCTTATGCATTCCATCTCACACAGTTCAGTGACAGAACAAGCTAATGCTATAGGCAGACATCCTTTCCACGGTCATCAGTATGGAATGAGTCTCCTTGATTACTGGCCAAAATTACCATCTGAATCTGACTACACTTGGCCATCAGCTAACTGAAAAGGAATTAGGGATCTTTACATAGTCTCTGTATGGAGTGCGAGCCTTAGTCAGGGAATGAGTACCCTTGGTCACTAGTCAAAATAGCTCCCAATCTGACTACACTTGGCCATTACCTGCTAAAAGGTTTGGGATAGTGATTTCTGCATGGAATTTTAGCCTGAGTTAAGCAATGAGTCCCCTTGGTTACTTGTCAAAATTACCTTTCCAAAATGACTACACTTGGCTGGATGAATCACTCTTGCGTGATAATCAAAGACGGAAAATAAAACCCACACTTGAAGACAAAGAATATATGTACCAAACAGTTTCGGTGGACACTGCCACCATCTTCAGTGGTCAAGATGGAGAGAGGGAATGACATTTTGACAGTACAAGGGATCCATTTTATGCGTGTGTGTGTGTGTGTGTGAGGAAGGGAGGGGTAAAGGTGAGGTGGGATGGGGTGGATTGTAAGTGGGGATTTCCCAAGAGTGAAAGGGGGGGACACCACCAGACTGGTCAGGTGTAATTCCTGTCTGACCTCACCTGTGTCAGTGCGGGAAGGGACATTTCCACCAGGGACCTCATTATAGGATCTAGCTAGTACATGCCTTCACTAAGGTTGAATTTCTCATATTTTTTGGATACACATGCCTTCAATAATCTTTTGCTTCCGAAAGTCTTGACTTTTATACAGTAGATGACTACCTTGCCAGTCAATTCTGTGGTTGGCTTCACAAACATGATTAAATATTGCATTATTTAAATTACATGTTTTTATGGCATAATTATGTTCCTTAATCAGTGTTTTCAAACTTCAACCTGTTTCTCCTATGTAAACTAGTTCACAGTCTTTGCAAGGAATTTTATATATGCCTGCTTCTGAATATGTTGTACATTTGTTCTTTACTAACATTGATCTGATGGTGGAAGTATACGTAAATGATATATTTACATCACTGCTGTAACCTGTTAACTTCAACATATTCAAGTCTGCAACATAAGGCAAAGTGAGGAAGCGTTTCTTTCCTGTGGAGGGGCTTTTATGAATGCAGAAAGATTGCCTAGCTTTAAGGTATGCTTTTTAAAATAATGAACCATTTGGGATACCTTAAATTTTGGAAGATTTCCCAAATGAGATTATTTTCTTCTTGTATGTGTTCTGGACTGCAAATTCTAGAGGCTCTAAGGAACATTGATGAGATGACAGACAATTTTGTGGCAGACTGGTGACACGAAAAGTAATGAATGAACAAGTTACAACTGGTTGGTTTTCTATACACCTTAAAGCTAAGTGAATGATTTTTCTTCAACACTAGTACATCAAGAAAAGGAAGAACACCCTCATTCTCCCACTCAACTTTAATGGAGGGAGCAAGAATATTTAGGTGTGAGAAAAACTTGTCAAAATTATCAAGTGCTGAAGGCCAAAATGAAAATATGTCATCAACATAACAAAACCGAATGAGTTGAGGGGGAGAAACTCCCAGCAGTAGTTCCGTTTCAAAATACTCCATGTATAAATTGCTTAAAAGGAGTGACAATGAAGAACCCATACCCATACCAAAACGTTGCATGTACAAGTTGTTGTTGAATGAGAAAGCATTCAATGTCACACATAGTTTTACGAGTTCTATGAAACAGTCAGCTGGCATACCCAAGTCAAAGTCACATTCCGGCAATTTTCTAGCTAGAAATTCCAAAACGTCATTAATGGGAACTTTGGTAAACAATTAATCAACATCGAAGCTAACCATTTTACCGGAGAAAAAGTCAAGTGATTTAATTTTCTATAAAATCCGAGGAGTTCTTTACGAGTGCTGAGGATACTGTGCCTACTACAGGGGCTAGTTTATTGGCAAGAAACTGCGAAATTTATAGGTAAAACACCCACACTGAAGGCATGTGTATCCAAAAATACGAGAATTTCAACCTTAGTGAAGGCATGTACAAGCTAGGTCCTATAATGAGGTCCCTGGTGGAAATGTCCCTTCCTGCACCGACACAGGTGGGGTCAGACAGGAATTACACCTGACCTGTCTGGTGGTGTCCCCCCCCTTTCACTCTTGGGAAATCCCCGCTTACAATCCACCCCATCACCTCACCTTTACCCCTCCCTTCCACACACACACGCACAAAATGGATCCCTTGTACTGTCAAAATGTCATTCCCTCTCTCTATCTCGACCACTGAAGATGGTGGCAGTGTCCACCGAAACTGTTTGGTACATATATTCTTTGTCTTCAAGTGTGGGTTTTATTTTCCGTCTTTGACTACACTTGGCAAAGAAGTAACTGAAAAGGGTTAGGGATCTTTACGAAGAGCCTTGGTCACGAATCTCCATGGTTATTACTCAAAATTGCCCTCCCAATCTGACTACACTTTGCCCTAGAGAGCTGAGAACATTATACACCTAACCCACTACAAAAGCCACATGGAGGCAGCAGGAATAAATAATAAATAATAATAATCACCTATTAAGTATCCAAGTAAATGTCCCCTAAAGTGATGGCTGTGGTGGCTGTGGTAGTGTGGTAGCAGTCTCTCTCATGGGCGATGCTGGAGAGGATGCCCACACATTGCTTCACCTCCAGGTCCTTCTTTTCTTCACTGTCAGGCTGCCCTCTCCCCAACTCACACCCCTGAAAAAGAAAAGCCTTGTAAGCCATCACACACACAAATCCATAATAACACTGAATATGCAAAAATTGAAAGCCAACATTCCACACACACCCCAATCTACACACATACACACAAATACACCCCCAACCTACACACACAAATACACCCCAATCTCCACACACCCCAATCACACACACATATACACCCAATCTACACACACACACCCAAAATCTACACACATACATACCCAAAACCTTCACACATACACACTAGGGTTATGACTAAAAAACTTTTTTCAAAACTTTCATTTTCCTGATGTTGCATTTGATGAACTTTTACCCACAGATCACTTTTATGAAGTTCATTTCATTCGATCATGAAAAAACTTCCCGCACCTAGCACCACATCACTTTTAAAAATACATGAGAATACAAAATACTATTTACAAAATAACGTAACAAGAAAAGAATTAACAAGTATCAAGAAATAACAAGGAAATATATACGAATGAATATTGCTAAAATATATTAATAAACAATAATTAAAAGAAATAAAAAAAACAAAGGTAAAATAGATAAAATTGTTTGATCAGTGGCCCTTTAGTTAAATCTGTGAACTCATTTCTATTGTTTACATTATAAGTGGGTCACGCTGACATTAACAGTGCACTGCATATTATTTGTAAGGGATCTCAATATTAGTTGTACTGTAATTGCTATTGTTGTTTTGTATTATTAAATTGTTGAATTTTAAAAGGACTGCATTTGTCGTCCATTGCAGCCAGACTGCTTTAGGACTTGCAACAAGCAGCTTAACCAAACCGATTTGATGTTTAAAACTGTGTAAATGTATACTGTATAGTTGTTCAAATCACATCATTCATACAATATTGCTTTCTTTGCAGTATTGCTGTGGAAAATTTGCTGTTGAGTGCAGCTTTTTGGAAATATGTCCTTGCAAAGTAAAATGTCGAAATCAGCAGTGGAACAGTATGATGATTTGCAAAATGCATATTTGGGAACAGAAGTGATACCAGAGTATGAGAACCTTGGCTGGAGAGATGATTTTAAATTCCTTTTTGAGCTTTGTGAAGCATACAAGTTTTACAAAACGGAGGAAAAATAGCCTCACATCAAATGGCACAAGCTGCCATCACTTCACAGTGCCAGGTGGAACTCACGAGGAATTTTTGCACTTATTGCATTTTTCCTTCTTCCTAATTGGCGAGAACAGCTGGGGGTTACTTGCGATTTCATTGCAACTACATGGTCGCGGGCCTGGTTTTCTAACCAACACTATTCAGAGACTAATTATGAAGACCTGTTGTCAGCAATATCCAAAGTTAAGTGTCCCAAAGCTGTGAAATGCTTCTCTACTCACTGGAAAAAGGAACCATCAGTGCTTGATGTGCCTCGCTCCAACATAGTAGCTGAGAGCTGTAAAGTTGATGGAGGAGGTTCGTTCTACTTGCAAAACCGACAAATATCTTAACAGCAAATTTATTAACACTAATACACAAATCTGAAAAAAAAACTATTAAAAACACTACAAATGCTATATGTACTCATTTTCATGTTATCCTCATGTGTACTGTATGTAAAACTGACATTATAATAAAGAGTGTTTGAGAAGCTAGGTGTTTTAATGTGAAATATGAAACTGTCTTAGGTGCGGGAGGTTTTTTCAAGGTCTGGCAAAATCAAAGTCATTTTTGTGAGTTTTAGGTAAAAGTTCATCGTTTAGAACCCCAGGCTAATAAATTTGAGATTTGTCATAACCCTAATACACACACACACCCAATCTACACCCACACACCCCACCCAAAGTGCACACCCAGCTCTACCCTGCTATTTCCATACCATTGGAATCACCTGAGGCAGCTGTAGAAACACTGAGGCAAGTTTCATCACAAATTCAACTCAATATCCTCCCCAACGAGGCAATTAATGGAGGGAAAGGTACCATTGCAATCACCTGAGGCAGATTTAGTAACACTGAGGCAAGTTTCATCATTAATTCCACTCAATATCCTCACCAACGAGGCAATTAATGGAGAGAAAGGTACACTGCAATCACCTGAGTCAGCTTTAGAAACACTGAGGCAAGTTTCATCAGCAATTCCACTCAATATCCTCCCCAACGAGGCAATTAATGGAGAGTTAAAGGCTAATATGTCTTACCCAAACTGTACCCCTTCACCAGTGATTGCTGCAGCCGTCTGACTGACCCAACCCCGCCACATTCCACCTACCCCCACATTCCCTCCCTCCCTCCACTAGTTTCCTTCACCACCTCCCTCCCTTCACACCCCCCCTTTCCTCCACCTCTCTCTCTCCACCTCTCCTCTTCTTTCCTTCCTTTTTCCTCCTTTCCTTTCCTTCCTTCCTATTTTCCTCCTTTCCTTTCCTTCCTTCCTTCTTTGTCTTCCTTCTACTTCTTCCTCCTCCCTGAAAAGCACTCTTCCTCTAGTCCCCCTCCCTCCTCCCTTCCCTCCTCCCTTCCCTCCACCCCCACTAGTTCTCTCCTCCTCCCCCGTTTCCTCCACCTCTCTCTCTCTCTCTTACATTTTCTTTCCATCCTCTCTTCTTGTCTCTCCATCTCTGTTATCAATCTTCCTTCCTTCCTCCTTGATAAACACGCTTCCTCCATCCACCATCCTTCCACCTCCATCACTCCTCTCCCCCCTCCATCCCCCCTCTCTCCCCTACATCCCCCCTCCCTCCTCTCTCTCTCTCTCTCTCTCTCCCTTAGTTTCTAGAATATTCGATA
>JAGKTI010030813.1:0-12293 GCA_018397915.1 Birgus latro
ACCCAGCAGTCAATCCATACACAACAGAAAGTACTCTTTAGCTGAAAATCAATTGACAGCAAGTTTCGTACATATGAGGTCGCCATTATTTTCTTAATAGTTGCCCTTTTTAACATATACTTACGGCTAATAAAGGCTTCGTCGTCGGTGTTCTTGGTTGGGATCGCCACTTATAGCTATACTTACTATTACAAAGGGCTCATCGTCAGTGTCCGCGGTTGGGATCACCACGACTGCCCGTTTGTCCTCGGTGTCCTCGGTCTGGATCGCCATGACTGCTCGCTTATAACTATACACTTATCGCTACAAAAGGGCTTGTCGTCGGTATCCGCGGTTCGGTTCGCCATGACTGCCCGTTTGTCATCGGTGTCCTCGGTTAGGATCGCCGTGACTACGCACTTATAACTAATAAAGGTAAGTCGAGAATCCCTATGCAAACTTGGGCAGGTCAAATTTTAACACCCTGCGTGGGTGTGAACACTCATGTCGATTTTGTGTATTCTCCGGGAATCCTCAGAGAGGCCCACAGCTCGAGACACACCACAAGGTAATTCAAACACAGCCTCAGATTACGTCTGCGGGGGTCTCGAACATCCCCCTTAACCTACGGTACATACAATATATATACAAGCCCTATGCTTACGACTATTAAGGGCTCGTCGTCGGTGTCCTCGGGTGGGATTGCCACGACTGCCCATTCGTCATCGGTGTCCACGGTTGGGAATGCAGTGAGTATGTGCTTATGAGCAACAGTACATATGTATGTACAGACCCTGGACATATTATGTCCTGTTGGGCCAACGGGCAAGACGTCGGGTCTGCACCCACATTACCACTGTCCTCTCTCTCAAACGACTCAGAGATTATGGGCGTGGATTCAAATGGCACAGGAAGGAAACTTTCCTGAATGGTGGTATGTCGATACACATTACAGAAGTGCACAAAACTATCTATTTCCTGTCCCATTCCTGGCCAGAAAAGTCAGCACGGATATGGCCTTGGGTTTTCTTTTTGCCCATGTGACCTCCTGACGCTGAACGATGACCCGATTCTAACACTGTTTGGCGGTACTTTGGGGAACGACAAACTACAGTCGAACCTCGCCCTCGAGTGTTCGTGACTCACGGCAGAGCCGTCCTTGTTTGCGAAAGAAACTGGCTCGTCCACCCCGTGAATACTTGGTCACTTTACCCTTTTGTTTCTTCCGCACAACAGCAAGGGTCGGGTCAGACTGTTGTTCTTGGACAACATCTTGACTACAAATCAGATCTTGCGGCAATGCAATGGTCACCGGGGCGATACAATTTGGAGCCTTGGCCATGGCTCGTGTTACTGCAGCCGAAGTCTGAGTAGTGACATCTATGGTGGAACTAGACTTGGCAGCTGGTATGTTACCTATAATGAGGTCAAACATAGGTTCTTGCATGACAACTGCAACTGTTGAACCTGTGTAAAGGGGAGATGCTACCTGGATACGTGCCTCAGGGAACGATCTCACTGATCCGTCAATAAGCTGAGCTTGGATCTGTCTGCCTGTATATTCTTCAGGCTGAACAAGACTCTGCCTGACAGTGCAACCTGAGGAACCATTGTCTCTCAGAACATTTACAGAACCACCTCCCACAAACCCTGGCTGAACAAGGAAAGCATTGTTACCTGTGGGAGGGCCTGTGGAGGAAGCGGCCAGCCATTGATGAGACTGTGGAACGTACGATGCAGCGAACGTAGCGCCCTGAGAACTGTATGCCTTAGGGGTCATACCCGAACTAAGTGCACGAGGAGTCGTACTTCGACTTGGTGGATAAGGAGTTGTACTCACCATCTGGGGAGCAGGAGCACTGACGGCCTGTGGAGGAGAGTTCACAATCTGAGGGGGACTAGTGAACTGTGAAGGAGGACCCATGCTGGTGGGGACGGCACCATCGTTTGCCTGTTGAGGAATGAAGGCTGCATTTGCCTCCTGCCTCCGACACACTGGGGCTGGTGCTGAAAAGGTTTGTCCCGGTTGTCGATTGCGTGGCTGATACTGCTGCTGCTTAGGGTACTGTTGCTGGTTAGGGTACTTGTTGTACCTCTTCCAGTCAGGTATCTGTGTATTCTGCCCCTGGTCCTTCTGCCATTTGCCTGGACCATGTCCATTATTCTGAGAACGGCCTTGATGCTGGGGTTTAGTCTGCTATTGCTTACCAAACTTAGCAGTATCTTTCTTATTCCATGGCTGTTGCCTACGAGTTTGATACCCGTACGGAGTAAAGAAAGCTTCAGCCTTTTCCACCATTTGGTTTGCATCCTTCACTTTGCACATCTTGAGCTGGGCCATAAGCTCAGCAGGCCAGGACTTTTCCAGCTGTGTGCACAGCACAAGGTCAATTATTCGCTCTCGCGTGCTAGGAGTCTCGTCCTTCTCCATCCACTCGCCTAAGTATGCCGTGAGATGGTCAAGGAACTTAACAGCTGTCTCCTTTTCCTGGAGACGAGCCATCATGAACTGATTCCTAGCTTGATCAACGGTAAGACCGTACGCTTTGATGAGTGTGGTCTTCATCATCTCATACGTGAGATTATCTCTGCGAATTCTGTGGAGAATGTCGAGGGCAGGGCCCTCAAACAAGCTAAGGAACTGAAGCCGCTTAGCTGCCTTATCCAGATCGTACAGCCGTGCCATGTCTTCGAAACAAGCTATGAATGGCTCAATTCACTCCCCTTCCTTGTAAGAAGGAAGCTTGAGATGTGGAGTTGCTAGAACAGGTGCTGAGAAAGCTGTGGGGCTTGGGTTAGCTGCACCCGATGTGCCTGAAGCCAAGGAGTCTCGCTTCGGCTTCAGCACTTCAAGCTCGTGTTTGTCACGTGCCTCGCGGTCGGCAAGCTCGTTTTCACGTTCTTTCTCACGTGCCTCACGCTCGGCATGCTCGTGTTCACGTTCTTTCTCATGTTTCTCGCACTCACGCTCACGTTGTTCTTTTTTGTGTTCACACTGAATTTTCCGCTCTTCACGGGCGACATTCTCGCGTTGCTGCTCGTAATTGCAGAGCGACAGGACATAATTTTGAATTTCCTGGGAGTTAGTAAGCCTCATATCATTGGCTTCCTGAAGGTATGTACTAGTCTCCATGATGCTCAGATTGAGACCGAGTGACTAAAGTGAGACTGATATGCTGGCTGGTGTGCAGCAGTCTACCTAACTAAGAGTGAGTGAGTGATTCGGTAATAATTTCAGGCTAGGAGTTTATATCCTGGCGAGGTCGCCAGATGTCAGGGGGAAAATGAAATAAGTATTACACTGTATACAATGTATAGCTATGTGTGCTAGGAACAACTATCGAGTCGATTACCACGAAAGAATCGACTTGTGAAATCAAGTAGCGATTTCACTTTTATGCTGGCTTACTTTGCCAATTCTCTAGAGTCAAGAATTTATAAACTTTCTCAACAGTACACAGCAGAGACTAAACGCTCAAGTAGGCTGTATTACTGCACTGTTGGCCTCTGAGAAAGTTAGTTTCTCCCCTTAACATTCAAATAATAATAATAATAATAATAATAATAATAATAATAAACAGGATCTTGGCTGGGCCAAACTCCTAGCTAGCACAACGGATTTAAGAATCAATAGTAAAAGCTGGCCTAAGTACCAGTCGTGATTAATATAAGATAAGAAGTTGTGCTAACGTGGAGTAGCAAAAGTGTACTAAATATGTGGGGAAATCAAACACGACTGTTACATTTAACAAAGCTCAAGAAAACGAACTGTAAATTTATTGAATACAAGAAAATAAATTTACGTTACATGAATCAATTCAAAATCAAAGAAAGGAAAATGCACTCACTCAGTCACTCAGACAAATAGCTAAATAACCAAAACCTTAAGCCTAGGAAAAACAAAAGAAAATACTAATCGGTATGGATGAGACTGTCGCTAATACAGTCGATCACCAGGCTGGTGGGAGCTTCGGAAATTCACGCCAATACAGCTGAGACCTGAAATTGCTAAGAAAAGAGACCCGCTCGAGCTTTGTGCACAGCACACCCGCACTCCGAGACTATCGCTTGGCGACTGACTGTGTTTTTGAGTGTCCATCGTAAGGGACATATGAAAAAGGCGCGGCCAAGTAATGGCCAGGGAGGCAGAAGCGATAATTCAGAAATTATCGCTCAGAGGAATGCATTGTCTTTACATAAAGACAATCACTCACGAACGAATGACGAAAGTTTTGAATATCTTATGGAAATACAAGTACACGAGTGGACGGTTGAGAGAATGGCTAATTCTCACGGACTTCAAAACTATTTGTCGCTCCTGCAAAATCACTTAATGTCACGATCACTCGCGAAAGAATGACGAAAGTTTTGAAAATCTGATGAAAATACAAGTACACGAGTGGACGGTTGAGAGACTGGCTAATTCTCACGGACTTCAGAACTATTCGTCGCTCCCGCAAAATCACTCGATATCACGATTTACAATACATAATTTCACGATGTAGAAAATTCGTGACAGGTGTGCCTTAGCCTCATCCTTTATATGTTGAAGTAATTGCTGGGAAGGACGTTGTGGGAACCGAATGGGAAGGTGAAGGGTAGAGTCATCAGCATATGAGTGGATAGGGTTAGATGTACAGCTTAGAAGGTCATTGATGAATAATAGGAAGAGAGTTGGTGATAGGACAGAGCCCTGAGGAACACCACTGTTGATAGATCTAAGAGAAGAGCGATGACCGTCTACAGCAGGAGCTATAGAACGACCAGAAAGGTAGCTAGAGATGAATGTACAGATAGAAGGATAGAAGACGTAAGAGGGCAGTTTGGAAATTAAAGATTTATGCCAGACTTGACAGAAAGCCTTTGAGATGTCAAGTGCAATGGGAAAGCTTTCGCCAAAGTCCCGAAAGGAGGATGACCAGGAATCTGAAAGGTGGGTGAGAAGGTCGCCAGTGGAGCGTCCCTGACGGAACCCATACTGACGATCAGAAAGAAGATTGCAACAGGAAAGATGCTTTTAAATTTTTCTTTTGAGAATTGACTTGAAAACTTTTGAGACACAGGATGTTAAAGCAATTGGATGATAGTTAGAGGGTTGGGAATGATCACCCTTCTTTGGGACTGGCTGATTGAGAGCAAACTTCCAGCAAGAAGGAAAGGTACAAGTTGATAGACAAAGGCGAAAGAGTTTACCTAGGAAGGCATAAGCACAGAAGCACAGTTCTTGAGGACAACAGGAGGGACTCCGTCAGGCCCCTATGCCTTGTTAGTATTCAGGCCAGTGATGGCAGAAAGCACATCAGCTGAAGAAATTTTAATGTCAGTCATGAGGAAGTCAGAGGGGAGAAATGACGGAGGAACAGCACCGGAATCGTCTAAGGTGGAATTGGAGGAGGAAATTGGAGTGAAGAGATTTGCTTTATCAGTAGAAGAAATAGCTACAGAGCCATCAGAGTGGAAAAGAGGAGGGAAGGATGATGAGGTAAAGTTGTTAGAAAGGATTTTGGTATGGTGCCAGAAGGAGTGGGAAGAATTCAAGTTAGAAAGCTGAGAGCATTTTGTACAGATGGAATTATTTTTAGCAGAGCGAAGGACAGACTTAGCAGAAACTTAAAAAAGATGTGATTCGGGGGTGAGTTGGCTCCGGTACTTTTTATAGGCACTCCTTGTTGCGGACAACATTAGAACAAGCAGGATTAAGCCAAGGCTTCTTTGCATTAGTCAAAAGATGTGAGAAAGGAATGTATGCTTCCATGCCCAAGAGAATAACCTCTGTAATGCGCAAAGCACACTCAGATGGCTCACGGCTGTGGAAGCAATAATCATTCCAGGGAACATCAAAGAAGTACTGCCTGAGGGCCTCCCAATCCTCAGCTCCAAACTGCCACAGACGACATTTCTTTGGAGGGTCCACAGGCCGTACCAGAGGTGTAGGACGGGTTAAGGTAATAAGGTTATGATCAGAGGAGCCCAACGGAGAGCAAAGATTAACGGTATAAGCAGAAAGATTAGATGTCAGGAAGAGGTCAAGTATGTTGGAACTCTCTCCAAGGCTGCTAACAGGCAGAGTTGCTGAAACAATGGCGTGCGGATGTCACGTGGGGTAAGGCAGTGTCCCCACCTGGGGGCAGGTAGAGGAAGGTGTCCCGCATCTACTGTACTTACCAAAAACTGGGGAAAATTTGAAAATTGTGGGAATGACGGACCTTGAAAATGCAAAACGTAAGGATACGTTATCAGGATTCACCATGATAAAATGTTGCAACGTATCCATACGTTATCGTGATGCCTCAGGTTAAGCTCATAATGTTCAGTTAGAGGGTGCCCAGTCCTCAGTTTGTGTCATGGTACATGGCCTGTTTACTGACAGTTAGTTCTGATGGCACAAAATTCTATCCATGGCTTGATTGAAGTCATTCAGAGTCACCTCTGCATTAAAGGTAATACAGCTTAAGACTGACTGAATACATGTTCACTGGTAGCTTCTTGTGGTCTTTCATCAATCAGAACAGATCACTGGACTTTGGGAGGGAGAGTGATGTTTCCCGAGAATATCAAGCCTCCATGTAGAGCCCTCCTATTGTACCCTCATCAATGTATGTGGCTGCAACATATTCATCAACTTCAGCAGCTGATGTAAAAGGGCCTCACGTTCCCTTCAGTGTATCAAGGTCTTTGTTTCTCCGACGATATACTACTACATTAGCAATCTCCTTGTATTGCAGGCTCTGCTTCTTCACTTCCTCTTGTTTTGTGTTCCATACCAACATGATTTCTGGTATCCTTCCTCCTTTCTTGATCATGCTGCCATAGTTCCCAAAAGACCCAAGTTCGGTCAATGTGGTCTTAGGACTCTGCTTTCGCTTGTGCTGCAGATGCACTCCCAAGTTGTTTGGCACCTCTACTTGACAGCTCATAGTTTACAAAGCCCACACTGCACTCTGGATTCAGGTTGTGGACTTCAGCAGAAGTTCTCCAACTTCTCTGCATCCATCTAAGTGACGGAACTTTCTGCAGAATCGCCACAGCCTCTAAAGCTGAAGATATCACCCATCTGCTTCTGAAAGCCAGTAGCCAGCTTGGAAATGATCATCTTCAGGAGCTTGATTACCTCAGGTTAGAATGATGATGCTACTTCAAGTATGGCGCTGCAGATGTCCTCATCATATTTTGTACGCTGAAATCCTTCCTGAGAAACAAATCTGCTGCCTGCAACAAGATGACTGGGTCTACATCCCTCAGTTCCTGGTATAGCTGATGAAATGCTGGGATGATCTTCTATGTTGTTTCAGCAGACGTGGTCAGAGACAGGTAAGGTTCAACCAGATGAAGTCCAAGGAGAGCACCTGCATAGTACATCACATTCAGGAAACTCAAGTGCAGAAAACACCTCACAGTGCAGGCCAGCTGATTGGTAACATGCTCATATTTTTGCAGTTAGGATGCCACATCATCCAGGTGGAACAGACTGATAGCACAGGTCAGCGTCAAGTGACTGAAACGCTCATCCTCGAGGCAGACAGACTTGTTTGATCGTGGGGCTATGTGGAGGTCAAATTCATGCAACTTGTTCTATGCTTTGTGATCAAACTCATGACTGATGTCTAGTCATGCAGTCCAGGGCTTGTTCAGTGACACTCGTTGCTGCTGTTGTTGTACTGAAAATGAAATTTGAGTAGATATTGTCTCTAACCAGTGTGTTGTCTATTTCAGCCCACTGCATGGTAAAGACCCTGTTGCACATCAGAGGTGGTAGCACATTACTGAACAGATGATCATGAATGTGCTCAGAGTCCAGACTCTCTGTCACCTGTTCATTCGCTTTGATATTGTGAGCTGTCTGGTCTGTGATCAGAAAGACAATTTTCTCGAACAGAGTTTTAGCTGTAACGCCATTTTCAGCCTCCAGAATTTCGAGGACCTAAGTTTTTTCTGAATTCTGAAGCAATGCTCATTTTGGGCAGTGACCTGTATTTTCTGTTAATGGTGATACCCTGAACAGAAAATGACCCAGCACCCTGCTTCTTTGAGCCACCATCAGAATAGGTCACCAAGACTTGTTCATCAGAGTTCATGATCTCCTTGACAATCTCATCTAGTGCCAACACCTCAATGCTCTTGCCTGCTTCCTGGACACACTTGGATTCTGGCAGGGTGTCTAGATCTAGATCAATGACCTCTGGTTCATCGTGTGCCTTCCAGTTCCTGTCAAACATGCAGTTTTCAGCTATGATGACGGCTGCTGCAGCCTGTTCTTCAAACGTGATAGCAGCTCTTCAGTTTTTCACCTGTCTCATAATACTCTGGTTGCACTTTACTGATGCTGTCACGGATAAGCTGGTATATTTGAGGCAGTTCAGCAATTGGCTGAGTAACTGTAGCTGTTGAGAACGAGTGGCACGTTTTAAGTCACTCTAACCCATACTGGTACCTTCATCACTCGAAGAGAAAGTTCCACCTCCATCTGTATCCATACTCTGATGCCCTTCCTCTGAGTCTGACTGCTCACTAAAGTTAAATAAGGCAACTGGCTTGCTCGGCTCTTTCTTTCTTTCTGCATCTTCTCATTTTGTCAAGGGCCTGCAAGTCCTTTTGCCTGTGTTCCATTGTTTTCATCCACTTGCGATCAACGAAGTCTTCACAGTACATCTCTCTCTGGGTTCTCAGATCTTGTAGAAAGTCCCACTCCATGTCGATCATCTTCACCCCATGTTTCTGTTGCAGCTTCCTGCGTATTATAGGGTTCTGGCAGAAGATATCAAATATCTCTTGTGCATGATTGTTGGTTTCTGCTCTCTTGACAAAACTGTGGTTTTGTCTCTGTTTCTGTGTCTGAACTAGAGTTACAATGTCTCCATAGAGCTTCAGAATGTGTTTCTTTATGTGTCTGGTGAGGATGGTGTAGAGGTTGCAAAAGAGCCAGTGTTCCTGAATACGTTCTGCAAGTAGTTGAGCTGCTTCATCTTTAGAATGATGAGCTTGACCAACTCGCTTAGATCGTAGCAAATACAGCATGTTCTGTATGACATCCCTTCCTGGCTGAAGCACCCTATGTGGATATTCTGCCTTCTCCATATACTCCACACTACAGTGTCTTCCTAGAATTTGATCTTTTAGTGTCAGTAGCCATATCTACATACCAGTACAACTGCTGCAGCCCTTTGTTCGCTAGAAGAACTTGAAAAAGAAACGTAAGTATTATTAAAAAAGTAAAATTGACGTTTTTAGTGTGAATTTGAGGGTGACAACGTTCAAAGGCAATGTACAGGGGGGTTATCATCTGAGAGGTCAAATGTTGGTATTTTCTGATTCAGCTATACCTTGTCCACAATCTAAGAGGGGTACTGTGCAGGAAAAATAATTTTGGTAGAATAACATCACCACTGTTTCAAGTAAGTAAAGTAGTAGCAGTTGCAGCAGCAATAGCAGCAGAAGTAGTAGTAGTAATAGTAGTAGTAGTTGTAGTAGTAGTAGTAGTTGTAGTAGTAGTAGTAGTAGTAGCAGTAGTAGAAATAGTAGTAGTAGTAGTGGTAGTAGTAGTAGTAATTTTAACCCCAGGCTCAAATGAACATGATGGTTGACACTGAAGTTGGCCTTCTCCTGCAGTCCACCATAATGCTATTGGGGGATAGGGAGGGAATGAATGAAGAGTAAGAAAGAAATGGCACCAAACCTGAAAAGGCCATGTGGCACTAAGGTAGCAAAGAACGAAGGGCAATTAAATTAGATGCAGAATACGCAAAGCAGAAAGAAAAGCAATAATATTTGAAATAGAAAACGCAGGAAAGTCACCAAGGAAATCAGCAAGCAACGAGGGGCGCGGTGATGAGGAGATGAAGGAGAAACCAGAGCGACGGTCGGGAAGGGTAAACGGACAGTCGAGAAAAATGTGGCGGATAGTCAAGGAGCAGCTACAGCATGAACAACGTGGTGGAGGGTCACCTTTCAATAAGCTATCGTGAGTGAGACTGGTATGACTCAAGCGAAAACGAGCAAGGACAGTTTCCCATCGACGACTGGGGTGAGTTGAAGCAGACCAAGGAAGAACGGAAGGTTTAACGATATGAAGTTTGTTGGTGACCTGGGAGTCCCAGGAACTTTACCAGAGGTAACGGAAGAGGCGAGTAAGAATAGGAAAACAATCAAGAGCAGGAATGGGTCAAGGAGATATAAGGGACAGAGCAAGAGAACGAGCCAGCGAGTCTGCACGTTCATTACCGGCAATCCCAACATGACCAGGGACCCAGCAGAACTGAATCGACTTCTTACACACAGAAAAACGGAAGAGCCACTCTAGAATATGTGTGACACGGGGATGAGAATGAGATGCCCGTAAAGAAGCGCACAGTGGGAATCGGAGATGATAACAAAAGAGGACGAAGAGGAGTGAAACAGAGACTCCAGAGTGAAAAGAACAGCATAAAGTTACGCCCTGAGAACGCTCGCAACAGAAGGAAAGGAACTGGAAAAAGAAGACCCAAGGGAGACGACAGCAAAACCAACGCCACACAGAGATCTGGAACCATCGGTAAAGATAGGAACAGCAGAAAAGTGGAAGACCTGTGTTCAAGAAAAAGGGAGCGGAGAGCGACAGGAAAAATAAGAGAGCAAGAACAAAGAAGAAAGGAAGAACAGGCCACTCGAGGAGGTGGAAGGCAAAGGGGGAAATATAGAAAGGGAAACAGGGGGCGTTTATATAAATGGTTAGTGGAGCCGCCCGGTTATATTAGCGCCACAACACCTAGGCGTCCGTCTCCACCACCACATCCCTTTATATCAGCTCCACCACTTGTAGGCGTCCCTCTGCACCACCACATCCCTTTATATCAGCTCCACCACTTGTAGGTTTCCCTCTCCACCACCACATCCCTTTATATCAGCTCCACCACTTGTAGGCGTCCCTCTCCACCACCACATCCCTTTATATCAGCTCCACCACTTGTAGCCGTCCCTCTTCACCACCACATCCCTCTATATCAGCGCCACCACTTGTAGGCGTCCCTCTCCACCACCACATCCCTTTATATCAACGCCACCACTTGTAGGCGTCCCTCTCTACCACCACATCTCTTTGTGTGTAGTCATTTTACACCTCTGATGCTTCGTACTGACAAAGCGGTGTTTCAACCTGGCCAGATCAGTTTTGACAGTTTCAGTTTCAAAGACACCTTGTTTCTTATCTGAACGTGAACACAGTGGACTGCAGGCTGAAACTGCCTTTATCCTGCAACCAACACGTCTCCCTCAGAGAGAGAGAGAGAGAGAAAGAAAGAGAGTTGTGCTCGGTCAGTATGGCTATCCACCAATATCGGTACCACCACGTGAAGGTGTCTCTTTCCAGCACAAATCATTGTAAAAATAAATGAATAAATAAATAACTACATAACGACAGCTACTTACACTCATTCATTCTCTTACCAGCATATCAAACAGTAAGCCATCTCTCTCGGCAACGGTCTCTCTCTCTCTCTCTCTCTCTCTCTCTCTCTCTCTCTCTCTCTCTCTCAGTTACCTGTACCGGTATTCACTTTTATGCAATGCAGTTCACAAATATTCACATTTTATCGCAAATTTTCGTAATATCAAGGTATAGGACCTTTGTTCTTTCAGTAAAATAAACAGTAGGAGGCGTATTATTTTGTTAAGAAAAAAAAGTTGCTTGAGTAAAAAAAATGCCCAGTCACTTATGATAATTATATTCAAACGACATGCAGTCCCGTTTTACATGACAGCTGCCTATACTTCGATGTTTTGGGACATGCAGTTTGGCTGGCATTCTAGTCGGTTAAGGAAGCTCTCTAACGTCTTTTCCTAAGCGATTTATTTTGTTTAGTACACCTTAATCCTCTCCCTTGCAGCGTTACATAAATCCTTCAAATATTGCCAAACCCTGCATAAGTAACGTACAAAAGGATGTTAACCTGTCATCCAAAAATAAATCGCTAATCAGGAGATATTAGGGAACCTCCTTAACCAACGAGAATTCGACCGTTTATCTCCACTCTCATTTTCCTGTCATGTCAGGAAGGTTTGGCGGTACAATGAACCTGCCCATCACAAAAACCAACCATCGATGACAAAGGCCAGGATATGAAGAGATAATGATGCGTTGAGTAAGGTAGTCTGAAAGTAACACAATAATAACGTCTTTAGCCAGAAACAATTCATCATGGGAAGAAATTGACGATGGTTCTGTTTCTCCGTGACAAAGGCCAACACACTTATGATAAAGCCCAGCAGGAGGAGAGGTAAGGGAGCAAGGAGGTGCGTTGAGTAAGGTAATCCAAAAGCAACTACTATGAGATAAAGACGTC